>JABXWE010051097.1:0-10635 GCA_014611495.1 Limonius californicus | reverse complement strand
AAAAATCCGATGTTCCGGTACTGGGAATTGAACCCAGGACCCTCAGCGTAGAAGTCTAACGCGCTAACCTCTAGCCTACGGCCGCATACGGAGCATACTCTAAATCACACTAAAATAATGTCCTTGAAATTTGAAACTAGATACACGAAAAATAGAGAACATGTAGAAGAAATATAAACAACAAATTATGCATACAATATTCTATTTACAATCTATTCTTTATTAGTTATATTACAATAAATAACCATATGTTTTTCAATATTGTCAACTAGAAAATTCTGCCGTTTATCTTCCAATATATTTTTATAGCTGGCAAAACTTTTTTCTACATCAAATTATGTTACTGGGCAATATTTAAACAAATGTAGGTAACTTCTTTACACCGAAACATTCGTCGTTGAAGTCGCTGTTTAAAAAAATCGATTTAAAATATGTTTTAACAATTTTAGAGTAGAAAGTCCGCTGTCTTTTTGAATTAAATCCTCAATTTTATTACTAATTTTTTATATATTTTACATTTATTTTTATTGAGGATGGAATGAAAATTTTCGAATAACTCTAAAGAATTCACGAGAAGCAGGTTTCGGGTTTCCAGTTTATTAATAATGTTGGGAATTTCAGAAAAATGAGCTTTTATGTAGGATAATTGGGATTCTAATTCAGAACTTTTTAAAATACCTTAACAATCTGCCACTGCCACTGAGCACAACTTGAATCAAAAGACAATTTCAAAATAACTATAATGTTCGCAATAAAATATAGCGGCTCAATCCACGTTCCCCATCTGGTAAGGATTGGCTGTGGAGGTAAGGGAACATCCTTAAGCCATTCTTTGTAAACTTCGATGCGAACTGGTGATTTTAGGACTACCTTCTTTCCGTTATTAATTAGTTTATTCACCAAAGGAAACTCACCTCTAATTGATTCAGCCTCTCTATTCATTGCATGAGCCAAACAATTCACTAGAATTATATTAGAAATTTTTTTTGTAGAGTTTGACTAGCTGTCACCATGTCTGCTACACCATCAGTTACCACGTATAAAATTCTTTCTGATGGTATTTGATTTTGCAAATATAATAATGAAACCGTTTCATTGGCGAAACGTGAAATTGTCAAATGGTTTGTTTTTTCGACTTGATTAAACGCAACTAAAAACCTGGAAGAAGGATTTCCGTGCAAGACACCTACAATAAAATTCGCAATATATTTTCCTTTGACATCGGTGGTTTCGCCAACACTAAACCAATTATAATTATTCGAAATAGCGTTCCTAATTGTTCGAAGATTGTCTTCGTATAATTTTGGAATGTGCGTTCTGGAAACTGTTCTCCGGGAAACGACTTTCGCTCTTGTATATTTTTCCAGAATTAAATTCTGGAACGTCCAAATTTTATTATTTAATGGAATATTGCACAAAATCATCATTTTGCACAAATCGTCTGTAAAGTTGCTAAAATTGTTGTTTATGTTTAAACAATTCAGCAATAATTGTTGTTGTGGTTCGTTTGCACTATTTTTTCTTTTTTGATGTGGGCCAGTAGCTACGTTCTGATCAAGTTTGCTACTTTTTATTAACGTTGATCTGTAGAAACAATATCTAAATGCAATAATTTACTAGAGCTTAGAGGATATGGCAACTAATTGAGGTGAGCTTTACCGATTTCTTTGCAATATTACATTAATTAAATCTCTAATTTAATTCTTAAATCCCATGATTGAAGATAATATCAAATAACAAATTGGAATTTAATCTTTTAATTTGACATTAAAGGACGTTCTGGGTTACCAATGTTTAAATAGAGAAAATATTTTATTAAATTGAAATAACAGGATTCATACCCCTTTGTGCAAACGGTACAAAACACAACACTTCCATCATATTTAAAGCATGCGTTCGGCTTCCACCACTTCTTAATTAAATCGATTTTGGAACTACCAACTTTGGGTATTTTCGCAAATGTCAGGTTGATACTTGCAGCTCTGTCAAGAAATGAATGAAGCAAAAAAGAAACTGAAAACTTACCAACCCCTTTGATCAGCACTAAATACACAATACGGATATCTTCTATCTTCTAAGAATCAGCATAATTCCCAAATACGTACTATTTTCCAAGAAATGTCCACTGAATACCTAAGTACCTACCTAACTAATACCGCCTTTGTCCTATAAGCTAAATCTGCGTTTACCTGCATTTTCTGTTTTCAGATATTTAGGTAATATAAAGTTATTTCCCGGTAAAAAATTATAAAACATTCACTTCCAAAACAATTTTTTGATATTTTATTTTTTAATTATTTCGTCTAGAATATGCATTTTCATGCCTCTAAAAGACAAAATATGCACTAACATATGCCATATGCCGTAACGTTGTAATATATGCAAATTATCCAAAAAAAGTATAAACTTTTTATGAAAAATTAACAAGTTCCTCAATAGGAAAAGATATGTAAATACGCATTTGCCCAACTGTAGTAATTACTATTCCCGTTACGTTAGGCGATGCGCTGCAGTTATATATAACAGACTGTCGATATTCTACTGCAAAATAATAAATGTTTATGGGATTGCCACTGACGGAACGCGGATTCAGAAAATTCCTAAATTATATTTCGTAATGTGACTCAAATTTTTGATAATTATCATAGAAACCTGAAAACAGAATCTACGGTTTTGTTTTCTGCACTACCTTGTTACGGGCCAAACGAGCTTTTTCGTCGACTCGCAACAGGAAAGATGGAAGTACCTTCGGCTTAGCTCAGAGGAGTAGGGTTGGTTCACGGAAACCGCTTATGGGAGGAAATCTTCCTAGTTGTGTACAGGGTATGTCGAAATTAACGGGCACCACCTTCCAAATCACAGCTGATTGCAGGTTCTCGTGGAAGAACGAGAGGCCAACAGCTTAAGGGAATCGGGCTTACCTTTATTGTACCTCCTCCTGTATGTAAAGCTTGCAAAGTTCATGCACACAAAGATAAAAAAGATATACGAAAATAAAAGATGTTATTTCAAAACACATATAATTAAACTATTGGAAATAAATGACAATACAAAAATGACAGCAAATGGTGATATTATAGTTCAATACTACAAACGGTTAATTGAACGTTCAAAAGAAGGCTCGCCGCCCCGGGCTTACGGCATTTAACTTCTTCAAACAAATCTACGTAGCCAGTGGTGTCTGGGTTTACAAGAATAATACAATCCATAATTACATTTTACAATTAACGGGAAAAGCAAATGACATTTGACGACTGAAGGTTGCTTTTTGTCCCATCAAAAAAAAAAGGTTCAATCACTTGAATTTTCAAAGTGACACGCGTAAAAGTTTTTTTTTACAACACATAAACTAGTTATTTTACCTTGACATTCGGTGAATGGAGTAGAGAGAGAAGATGACACAATTTTGGGGTGTTCTTAAAATGCAGGAAAAATCCGCAGGCACAATCTGGGGTGTTTTCAGGTCCGGCAAGGTAGAGGTCTTTCTTCGCGGAATTTTGAAAACGAAATATTCGCTGTTACGCCCTTCCTAGTTCGTCGCAGCAACGGCACATGTACAGGAACAAGATATGGGCTCGATAATAATCTGCCAATGGCGATCGGCAAATTCGCAATGAATTGCCTTTCAAGGGTTAAAATTCCAGCGTGTTACTTTAAATCCGACACTTGTCGATGGTTCTGTTCACCCCACGGTGAAAACAGCGTTATGAAATTCACGCGATGGACGCCCCTGCAGTACTTGATTAAGGCGCTTATTGCCAGCGACGGAGTCAAAGGAGATGTTAAGTCCAACTTGGTCAAAGAAGATGTTAAGTCCGACTCTGTCGGGGAAGATGTTAAGTCCGACTCGGCCGGAGAAGATGTTAAGTCCGACTGAAGAACTAAACGCAACGCGAACATGCGTCGGTCAAAAATATTACACCACATTGCGAAATATGGTGCAATAATTGCAGAAAAAATCCTTACACGTGCGACTACCGGGAATCATAACAACACAGAATCCCAAGAATTGTTACTGTCGGCAAATTCAGCCTACAAAGGGAACTTTTCAAAGGCTTAAAAAAATAATATAGCGATTGACTTAACAATTGCAATTAAAATACAATTTTGAATCCTATGAAGCGGCAATTAAAATACGAGTTTAATTCAGATGAAGTGGCAAAATCAAATGAACATAACAATCTAATACACTGTTAAACACATATTTTGTGACATAGAAATATTTAGGTGTTTCTGATGTACTGCCGCACCCTAAAAACGAATTTAAACACAGAATTTGCCTATCACCCACGAATTTTTAGTAACAAGCATTTATATTTTGCAAGTATGCAACATAATATGCATATTGCGCCACTTTGTGTAATATATCAGCAGTGACGAATATACCGTGTTAAGTCAAGTTCATTCTTGTCTATTACATGCAAGAAGTACGTACCAAATCAGATATTGTGCATTCGTAGGCATTTACCGGCGTATGAAGTTACAGCATTTTCTATGTCGTGTCGCGAAATGTCGTTAGTAACGTGTTTGTGTTCTACATACTTGATTTATGTTTATTACTGTACTGTGAATTAACAAATAAGTACAATGCCTAGGCAGTGTGTAAATAATGTCAACAGTTTTTGTTATGTGCGTGGGGAACTAACTTTTAAATCTGAAAAACGTACTTTCACCCCACTTGTACGAAGAGCTTACGAACTTTATTTCGGATTTAAAGTAGGAGATCAAGATAAGTCATGGGCTCCTCACATATGTTGTAAAACTTGTGTAACTTGTGTAACATTGTTAACAGGGTGGTTAAAAAGTACAAAACGTAAAATGCGCTTTGCAGTACCAATGGTGTGGAGAGAACAGAAAGACCATGCCACATATTGTTACTTTTTTCTCACTAACATACTGGGCATCGGCCCGTCGAACATAGTGAAGATCTTCCTATCCCAAATCCACCAGAATTTTGGAGTTTGGACGAAGAGGAACCTGAAAGCACCAGCGTGCCTACTGATGATATGCAATTCGCACAGGAAATCGACAATGATCCACTATTTCAAGCACCAGAATGTTCAACAGGACCACATCTGATTTCACAGGCTGAACTGAATAATTTAGTTCGAGATTTAAAACTAGCAAGATCACAGTCAGAACTTCTAGCATCGAGATTACAAGAATGGAATCTCCTCGAAGGTGACGAACATATAACTTACTTCCGAAAACATCAAAAAAGACTTACACATTGTTTCGCTCAAGAAGGGACTTTGGTATATTGCACGGATGCTGACAACTTGTTTCACACATTAGGACAGAAACATGAACCAAGCAATTGGCGCCTATTTATAGGTTCTTCAAAACTTAGCTTAAAAGTAGTTTTGCTTCACAACGGCAATAAATACCCATCTGTACCTATAGCTCACCTTGCTGAATGAAGTTGAACTAAAAGCTTGGAGAGCTTTTACAACAGTTGTGACCACTTTTCTTGGAAATGACAAAGCTGAAAATTACAAAGATCTTTTGACTGAATTATTTAGTGCCTACAGAGAAATGGGATGTAACATGTCCTTAAAAATTAACTTTCTGGATGCTCATCTCTATTTCTTTCCGGAAAATTTGTGTGTCGTAAGCGAGGAACATGGACAACGGTTCCACTAAGACGTTGCGACCATGGAAAAGCGATACCAAGACAAATGGCGTCCAACATTTTAAAGTACATGTAACATTAAGAACATACCGATATTGATATATTATTTCCGTATAACGCACAACAGTTCGTAGCAAATATAGTGTGGGTGCTAGAGAAAATCCAAAGTGTCTTGTCTATGCTGCAAACGCACCAAAATAATTCAAACACGCCGCAGTTGTTATGTACACATAATAACGGGAAATTCCGATCTCCATTTTCCAAGAACACGAACAGTACTTTTGATTAGAAAAATTCATTCATAATACAATGAAAGGTGGTTGCAGTTCATAATATCAATGTTGCGCTACTGTTATAGCCGTATGGAAATTGGCCATTAATGATTTGGCGATTTTACACAGTTTTAAAACTTGGCGTCTTTAATGGGGCCCATAGACTTCGTTCTTTTCACACAGTTTTACCCGAACGGGTAAAACTGTTCGTGCAAGAACGATTAACGTCAGTGTCCACTCATTGCGTTGCTACACGGCAGTTTTTGATAAACTTTCGAGATGAACACTCGAACACTTGCGTTAGCAGTGGCGGCGGCGGTAGCTGTAAAATCAAAAAGAAAGAACCGTTCCAAATGGGCAAGGAAGTGGCGTTTGAAAAGAAATCAGTTTTCTCATGTAAACCTGTTAAATGAATTAAAGATGGAACCAGGCGATTGGTTTAATTATTTACGGATGGATCAAGAGACATACTTTGAACTTTTAAATTTAGTAACACCTTTAATTAAAAAACAAGACACTCAGTTAAGGCAATCTATCACACCTCATGAACGCCTTACTGTAACATTGCGATTTCTAGCAACAGGAAGAAATTACGAAGATTTAAAGTTTTCGGTTGCAATTTCAGCTCAAGCATTGGGGCAGATTATACCAGAAACCTGTAATGCCATATACTCCGTTCTAAAAAAAGAATATTTAAAGGTAGGAAACAACATCAACATTATAAATTTTATTTGTCAGTTTAAATTTCAATGTAGGGTAAACAACTATAGTTCTAGGTAATTGTTACAAAATTCAGAATAATATGAGCTTGTATTACTACTCGTATATTCATAAGAAGTCGACGACCCTGGATGAATTGCTTCTACGTCTGAAAATGGTTGAATGATTGATACGTTCTGCTGGACACTGGCACTTCTCTCATTTCTTGAATCGTGTATATTTATTTTTGAATTTCTAGTAATATTGCCTAAATGGGCTTCAAATAATATATCACTTATAAATTTTTCTGCCATCACGGCTGTTTCTTTGGACAGCTCTCGTAACTTGTGAGCCACATTTTTACCAATGATATCAAACTGATCTTCTTCAATGTCTAATTTCTGACTCACTTTCTCTAAAATTTCATCAGCTTTAGTTTTGGCTTTTTTTGCCCTTGGTGTTACTGTCCTTGCTGCACGCAATGAAGGAGTAGTTGAAGAGCTTAATAAAGTTCTTTCTGGATCTGCAATTTCCGTTTCATCAAGTGATCTATTTGATAATGGAGATTCCGGAATTGTTTCTTCTACCTAAAATTAAAAATATATTCTCTTTACAGTTTCCTTCAACCGACGAGAAATGGAAAATTATTGGTAAACAATTTGAAGAAAAATGGAATTTTCCGAACTGTTTAGGGGTTGTGGACGGCAAACATGTACACATAGTTCCACCGCCTCATAGTGGTTCATTTTATTTGAATTATAAAGGAACACACAGTCTTGTTCTTATGGCAATAGCAAACGCTGATTATGAATTTATTATGTGCGACTTTGGTACAAATGGGCGCGTTTCAGATGGTGGAGTAATAGAAAATACATTATTTTATGAAACATTCTAAGTAACACCCTCTATTTGCCTACTTCCTCAAACGCTAAGGACAGTGACAATCCACTCCCATATGTGTTTATTGGTGATGAAGCATTTAGCTTAAGGACTGATTTCTTGAAACCTTTCAGCCAGAAGGAGCTTAACAAAGAGAGAAAAATATTTAATTACAGATTATCACGAGCTCGGCGTATAATAGAAAATGTTTTTGGAATAATGGTGGCAAGATTTAGAATATTTCATACTGCTATTAATTTGAAACTGGAAAACATTGAAAAAGTAGTGATGGCCTGTTGTGTGCTACAGAATTTTCTGCGGAGGAAACGTGAAGAAAACTATATTTTGTCAAATTGTTTTGATATAGAAGATCATGAAACGGGAGAGATTAGGTTGGGGTTGAGACCAGAACAAAATACTCTGATCAACTTACAACGTGGGCACAATAGACACGCATCAGAAGATGGAAAGAAAGTGCGCGATTTATACATGAAATATTTTAATAACGAAGGTTCGGTGCCTTGGCAAGAGAACTTCATTTAAATATAGTCAAACACATGTTTAATTTTGTTGGTGCACCTAATTGTGTTTGCTGTCTTTGAATAAAAACAGTTGTTGTAACGCCCACTATTCTTTTAATTGTAGCAAAGACCTAAAACTGTACCTACCTATATCAAATTCTACCTACTTTTTCTGAAAAACCTGAATCGCCATCAATATTGGAAAAACTGTCTCTTGGAGTTTTCTGGTCGGTTATAAACAACATGTAATCGAAGTACCATAAGCGGGGTTTATATAAATCGTCAGCCCCTTTGCCCGATCTTTTGGATTGTTTCACTTTTTTAATTTCCTTCCTAAAACATCCACGTAACGAATCGATTTTCTTTTTTACTGTTTCTTTGTTTGCGGTTTCGTCAACTTCTTTTAGTTTAGAAACTAGTTCCTCGTATGCATTATTTTTTTTATTCGGCACTGTAGTCTGATGACTTGACTTTCCACAGGCATGGGAATTTTCTGTAAAGTTCTATAAATTCTACGATGAATTGTTTATTATATTGTCTCAAGTCACTCATAGTTAATAATAATTAAGACAAAAGCACGTCAATTGTATTTTAAATACACACGAACACCACTGAAATAAACCGACTCGTTCAAGACGGTATGCACCATACATTGACAGACTTGCACGAACCTGTCGAACTGCGCGGGTAAAAATTCAAGCTCCGACAGATTTTTTAACCGCGGGCAAGATGGACAGATTTTAGCCACATATTATCGGTTTTACCCGAACAGTTTTACCCGTTCGGGCAAAACTGGCAAAAATAACCGAAGTCTATGGGCCCCTTAATGCTTATGCAACGAATCGCGGATAATCAGCTACACGAAAAATAGATAAGATGACATACTAATAGTAATAAAATCGACTTTACACATTTAATTATCCGGACTCCGCAGTAATCTTCGGACGGAGTAGTTCACTACTTCGACTTTTTACAATTAAAAGTTCTTTCGAATGTAGAAGCCCTTGTGTTTAAAAATTGAGGTTCCGGTATTGAAGTAAATAACTACTTTGACTTTAACGTTTCAATTTTGGTCATACAATTTCACACTTGAAGGTGATGTGTAATAATTTTTTCAATGTATAATATAATTGAGGCTTCATTTAGCCACATTGAAAGTGATTTTAAGATAAAGAATATGAACATTTTATTCCTGGTTAGTTCAACTTATTTACTCCAGTGGAAATAAAAACATATTTTCATTGTTAATAATATGGCGGAGGGTTGAACCGTTAAATTTTCTTCTGGGAGGGTGGTTCCCCCTATTCGATATCTATCAACGCTCATGTCTACATATGTCAGAACATATTTTATAGTGCAACACAACCTATTTGCGATTTAGACAAAAATGTTAAATAAATATTGGTACATAGCCCACAGGTTCAATTTACTATTGCGTACTGTTCGAATTTTTCATACGTTTGTTTTAAATAAATTAATTTCTACTAGATATCGATTAACTTGTAATGTTAAACAAGATACCGCCTATAATCCTTTTACTATAGTGTGGAGATCATAAAGCGGAATTACGTAAGGAATTCACCCTCTATAAGTCTTTTAAAATACAGCTTAGTCTTTCCTTTGTTCCTTTTAATGAACAAGACTTAAACGATTACTAACCAACATGGAGCTTTTATTTATTCGAGCAAATAGCAGCGCGGTAAATCAAAAGCAGTCAATCGCTACGAAGAGAGAAACTTCATAAGTTATCCAATTTCTGCCACAGCCATTGAAAATTCTCTCTTTTTCTGTGTTCAATTCAATAACGACTTAGGCGTTTAATAGAAAAGAATGGTTGTTCTGGACCTGGGCAAAAATTGTAGGAGCTGACCGCGTTGCAGGGATTGCTTAAGTGATTCTTGTTGATGGACATTAAATTATTGCCGGTGCGTTACAAGTTCTAACGTCAAATCGATCATTAAAGGTGAAAATAATACGGCACCGGAAGACGGAAGGTGTGGGACACGAACTTCCAAGTGCAACCATGCTATTACGATATTAGCCCCTTATCTTAAAAAGTTTCAATCTGTCTCAGATATGGAGTAAATTTGCATTCGGAAATGAGTAATTAATCATTCATTAAAAATTAATGTTGAACGAAAAGCTTGTCGTTGGATGTGCTTCCAAAGCAGTATTGAAGCATAAATCAAGTTACCAATTTACCGCTATCAACTAAAACAGAACAGTTTAACGAATCGAACTAACTAAGTTGTACTTTTACACTTTGCAACCGTATCTGTTGCTCTTCGAAACTTATGCAAAGTATTTCTATAAATCTGAAAGTTTCTTCCTTACGAGTAACTAAGTTTGGTTTAAGATTACATCGACTACAGAAACACGTTAAATATACTGTTCTAGCTTATTCAACTCCAGTTATTTAATTTAATCGTCCGCAGTTCTTACCCTTAACTAAACAGTTTTTTATGCTATCATGCTCAGGATTGCAATATTCTCCTTTAAAATACATATTCCTATCGAAAATCAAACAAAAAATATATTAAGTTTCCTGGGGAAATATAAATATACATCTGCATTCTCTTGAATAGAGAAATTGCCTAAAAGCGGTGGTATGAGAAAGCTTTACTACGCCGAA
>JABXWE010051095.1:0-13329 GCA_014611495.1 Limonius californicus | reverse complement strand
ATGTAAGTGGCCTACAATTTTTAATTTCATTGTAAATTAATTAAATGTATTTCAAATGATGCTCTTGGTATGTAGATAATAAAATAGGCAGATTAATTACGCCTAAACTGATCCTATGCAGGTTAAAATAGCCTGTAATTTTGTTAATTAGTAACGTAATTCTGACAGAATTAGTGAACTTGTGGCAAATTTCCTGTAACTGAATTTAGTCTTAACAGAGAATTATGATTGACTAGTTAATTAGGTGGAAATTCATTGATTTACAATTAGTGCTTTTCTTACCACTGCTGGACAACGGTCGCTTCTTTGCCACTTTGCCACGTTTTTCGCCTCGGCGCTAAGACACAAACACGGGGGACCTACAGTTTAACATCAAATTCGCACGACATACATTCCGAAGTACGATTTTGGGATTAAGGTCACAAGGTTGCAACCCAAATTGGAAAATTGTGTATAGTGGGTTGCAGCACAAGATTTATATACATACTCAAGCCATAATCTACGTTTCGCCCAGAAAGCTTTCCACTTCTGGGCACCAGCCTCTTCTCTGTCAAGTGCTTCTCCTCAGCGTTAATGTAGGCTCACGGGAAAGCTCTAATTCAACGCGAAGCTATAGCAATTTCAGAGATAACATTTTGGCATTCAGACTCTAAGATTGCCAAACGGACTGGGGATATGTGTATGGCGGGTTGTAGCATGAAATTTTTATAGGCTACTTGGCAAAGCTTGGGGATCGAAACTCAAGCCATAGTCGACGTAATTAGATAAAACTTTGAGTTAATCTGATATACAGCAGACAAAATAAATTAATTAATTATATTCCTAATTATTTAATTCACATGTACTTTAAACAGGTCGTTTACTTTAATTTATTATTACTATTTACTAATAGTTATGTTGGGTTTAGCATTAATAACTTGATGTTATCAAATTTCAATTAGCGATACACGAATTAACATCTAAACTTGTTATGCCTCATCCTGTGCAAAACAACCACCAGAAAACTTTACGTCATTCTTTCGAACGCCTTAAAGCAAACACAAGGAATTCAAACAATCTGAAGGGCACACTCGTCTTATTTCATTAATGCCACCACATTAAAATAACACGAGGTCCATTTTCCTGGCCAAAAAAATCTGCCAATCACCCATTAGCACAAACAATCCAACCGCATTCCATCCATTCAAAAATTTCAGCCCGAAGCTCATTGATACCAATACCTCCATGTTTGACTGCCAACATATTAAACAAACTGAAAACTGATGGCAAACTGGGCCCACAACACAAAAACTCATGAATTAAAAAGCCGAGTCAGAAAGGATGACATAACAGAAATTACAATCTCAATATAAATGGATTTGGCGTCGATACGATCGCGCCCCGTAACGAATGAGTCTTGAGGCTTGGTCCGATTGATAGGTGATAATGTCTTGTCCTTTGGGTCCTTGACAGTCCTCTTTGACGAGGATTTCCTCTCTTATCATAATTATTTATTCTGGAATCCGACTCCTATATTATGTATATCCCACATTGTGCCCTCTTCGGAGCAGTCTCCTGGCGAAGAAACCTTTTGGTACAGTTATCAACAATTATTGTAACTGTTTTGCTTTCCAACGCACTGTGAAGGTGGAGTTTACGATCTGTCAAGCAGAAATAATCAAATAAGAACGAATTACCATAAATGACGTTGCACAACTTACAGGTTTCTGGTTTGGTAGTCACGAGTTGCTCTTTTAAATCGGCTCTTAATTGCAGTTTCAAGTCTAACACTAAATACGTTAGCGAATCAGTTCGCTTGGACTTCCCATATACTTCGAACTGTCTCAGATTTGCGAAAGTATACAGAAAGTATTAAATTTGAAAGTTACCAATGCAAACTTCGCTTAAGTATGTGTTAAATACGACAAATAAAACTTAAAAAATTACTAATTAAGAATTAAGATTACTCACTTCAAGTGATTACTATAAAATATATTGGTCAGAATTAACTGTTGCTTTCATTGACAGCCTTTACGTCCCACTGCTGGGCATCGGCTTCTACTCTGCCACAGTTTATTATTAAACTATAATAGACGTAATTAATTAGACAAAAAATTTGTACCAGCGAGAATAACTATCTTTGAGAACGAGATATTCTGGCAAGCTGTTTATAATAAAGGGCGACCCAGATCTCAAGCTCTAAACTGTTCGAGATACAACTCAGTCTTCTCGTTAACTCGATGTTGCTACGTTACGAATAACTGATGCAAAATTAGCAACAGTGGTCACCTTAGCAAGTTTCCTGCTCATATTTAAAACTAGGCTTTGCCTGTATTAAGAAGAAGTGCACAGCACATAAATACCACCGGAATTGGAACGGCCAACCCAAAATAAATCCAGAAGCGTGTCCGTTGTTTAAATTACAATCCTTACTAACTGTTTTTGGGTGAGGTTTCTTCGTGAAAATATCTTCCGAGTCATTCAAGCGAGAAACGGTAAAAATATTTAAATTTTTGCTCGTTTTCTCCTGGACGAGATATTCTGGCAAACTGTTTATAATAAAGGGCAACCATGATCTCAATCCCTAAACTGTTCGAAATCCAATTCAGTCTTCTCGTTAATTCAGTATTGTTACGTTACGAATACCTAATGCAAAATTAGCAACGGTGGTCACCTTAACAAGTTTCCTGCTCAAATTTAAAACTAGGCTTTGCCTACATTAGGAAGAAGTATACACAGCATATAAATACCACCGCAATTAAAACAGCCAACCCAAAATAAATACAAAATAGGGTGCGTTGTTTAAATTATACTCCTTAGTAACCGTTTTTGGGTGAGGTTTGCTTCGTGGAAAGATTTTCCGTGTAATACAAGCGAAAAACGGTAAAAATATTTAAATTTTCGACCACTGTAAGCGGAAAATACAATACAGTAAACAACGCAAATCCAAATATTTATTTCGTAATGCTTGGTATATCCCGAATCTCGTATCCGTGTTCGTCTGCAGTGAGTTGGGCTATACGTACAGTGGGAAATGCAACGTATTGCTCCTTAAAAAGGGAGAATATACAAGGTGTATCAGAAATAGGTACAAATATTAAATCCGATGGTAGATTACAATATATACTTACAAACTAGAAAAAACATTTCTTTGGCAATGGGACCCTTAAGAAATGAGAAAATAATAATTGAAAATTTGAGTTCAAAGGATACTAAGATAGAAGTGCTAAAAAATTTCTTATTACCTGTCACAAACCAATACTATTAGATAGGTCAGTAATTTCTATTCAGTTATCACAAGCCAGACAAGTTTTTACGTGTTTGCCACTTTGGATTTACTTTACAATTAGATAATAACCTTCTACAGCTTAAATGCATTTTCTATGTATCATCAGCAGTTCTCAATTCAAAAAAATAAACTTAATGATTTTTGAAAAATGAATAGTACTACTTGAGCCAATCAATTACTGGTTTAAATATTTGTACCTATTTCTGATACACCCTGTATATTGTACAAGCTGTTTTCTTTAAAATTTTAGTACATCTATTTCGGTAAATGTTTAAAAAATTAGTTCAATAGGACGAAGTGTTAGGAAAAATTTCTAGCAAGGTAAGCTAGCTTAGAAGTATTGCTAACAAATTTTGGCAGACAAATAATTTGATAAATTAAAAATCTAATAGAAAAATGCATATTTTGTTACCAAACGCATCAAATAACATTTTATTATATTTCAAGAAAGTTTAAATAAACATTTTTATCTAGACGCAAAAATAGTTTTCACATATTTTAAATAAATATAATTATAAACATTCAAGTTATTTCCGTCCCAAAAATGATATCTACGTAACTTTTTCTCGGTGGAGAGGACTGTTATAGATGCTCAAAAAACACACTGTATATGAATTCTAAGCAAACCAAATATGTGTGATATCAAAGCAAACAAAATTATCGGCAAACAGCATTTAAGGGTTATCAATTAATTGATTTTTAGACTGATTACCATTACATTCATGCTTTTAAATATCTAATAGCAAGATGGTGCTCCACCTCACACTATTCGGCTGACGAAATGGCATGAGAGCTAGAAAATTCGCCTACTTGACACAAGCGCTGCTGTTCTGCATAAAAACATTCCTTTCCTTTGAGAATATGCTGCACTAAATTATAGTAGAAAATAATGCCAACAGCAAGGTTAGTCAAAATACAACTATAATTTTAATGTTTGTGTTTAGTCACCCTGGTTATATTAGTAAAACATGCTAAAGCAAGTATTGTCGTAGGCAAATGAGAGCGCATGTACGGGGGCAGAAGTAAGGGAATTTCACTTCTTAGAAGAAAACGTAATAGTAAGCAGTTTACTACCTGCTTTTAAAACATTTACTACAGCCTGGCGCTTGCTCTATCCCCTGCTGTTATTATAACTTTTGAATGTTTCTATACAGATTAATTATGCATTTCTCGATCATGCACGCTCGTTAGCCGACAACAATAGTAGACGCTCCAAATTTGTTGACTGTTTACGTTTTCTTCTAAGAAGTTAAATCCCCTAACTTAAGCCCTCTCATGCCATCTAGTCAGCCGATGACAATAGATGCAGTTTTAATTAAGCTGTGTCCTATATAAACTGGTGAAGCGCGACCTATTCACTGGCAAACAAACATTTTGTTGGAAATTTTGTTAAAACTTGCATTATTTCATAGTAAATTTATTTTTAGTCTCTACACTTATAAGCTCTTACTCATAGCAAACATAGTTTTTAATCAGACGTTAATAGTTGTTTTTATTGCGAATGTTTCAGCAAATTATAAAACATTATAGACACTTGCCGAATTCACTGATCATATAATTTTTTTGTTTACCTTATGTACCTTCAGAAAGAAGAAACAGTGACATATTTTAAAACTATTTAGAATTCTACAAAATTGCATTAGGTAAATCAATTAAAATTTATAAATATAAACGGAGAGTAAGATTTTAATAAAAACACTCTGTATATATGTCTTTAATTGAAATATAGCAGCAAAATAGAAGCTATGTATATAAACAAACATTCTCAGTGTTGAAAAAACATTGTCAGTTTGATTTCCCAGATTCGAGAACATATAAGCGGTTGCTATGATGACTCAGACCGTAATCGTTAACTTCAATACACAAATTCGGACTAATACAAGATGCATCAAAAACGCGACTTATTAAGTACTCAGTATTTGAACTAAAAATACCGTGAATTCCACTTTAAACATTTTTTTACAACTGTACTGTACTGTACCATACCTTTTGAGGTATTTTCGATATTAACTCGTATAAAGAATTTAACTTTAAAGCCTTTGTTGTGCATATAAGAAGACAGTTTTAAACATCAAACGCAAGTTTTTAACCTCTAATTTCACCTAGTAACTATGACCCTTACAAGGATATTTCAAAGAGAGCACACTGTATATTTTTTTATTTTATGTCAATTAATGATATTTGCATAATTTTAGTCATTATTATAATTATACAGTCTATTCATCAGCGCACCAAAATTTCCAAAAGTATTTTGAAAAAATTTGTGCGGAAATTTTGGAAGCTATACATTTTCAAGGAGGTTTCCAACATTTTTGAAATTAGTTCATAATTATTGTATGAGCGGTGGCTTTTCTTCAAAGCTAAGGCATACAAGAAAAACATTCTATTTGAAGTAATCTTCTTGTTCTTGTGTGTTTAGACCAATAGCCTGTTAATTACCTGCAATTGAGTAGGTTCTATTAGCCCTTTTCGCATGTATGCCGAGCAGGAGACTAACCTAACCCGTCGAACCGAGAAGAGAAGTTCCACTACATGGTTTACGATAGTCAAAGATATTCGTATGACAACCGAGACCGACGGTTTTACGTACCCTCCGAAGCACGACCGGTTGCTTATGCCACTATATACAGGGTGTCATGGAGCAGCGTGGCGGAAAAGCGCGAGTACTGGTAAAACAATACTCAAAAATATCGTTGAAGTCCCAATGGCTCATAGTGGGATAGATTGAATAAATATAATAAAAAACACTGTCGATTCCCACAGAAAATATGTAATAAAGAAGTTATACAAAAATACCGTAAACGTTTTCGGATGGCCTACTACCCATCTTCAGACTAAAAAAATAAACCAAACACTTCAATAGAAACATATTAAGGAAAATTTAAATAGGCTTACCTAAAACATTGTTCAGTAAGTAAAAACTTAACACCAATTGGATAAAGAAAATAAACTAAGCATGTTGTAATTAACTTAACCAAACATCCATACTAAACCAAACCGCAAATGCCGGTGGTCCAAAAAATAAAACCGTAGATCTTTAGGGAAACATGTATAAATTATTATTTAAATTTAAATTTACGAAAACCCCACATAAGTAATACTCAAAGTTAAGGAACTACCCGCGTGGTGCCTACTGGGATGGCTGACCGAAATCTTCGCTCTAACACTGCAACCCGTGCCTCGGAGAGTACCTAAAACCGTCGGTCTCCCTGGGTTAGTGTGCCACGGCACTAACTATCTCCAACAGGGTTAAAGTGGCAGCAGGGTGCGGAACCGAGTATTCGGTTATATATATCCCCGCAAACATTTCCCATACGTAATTTATTTATTTACAGGGTGTCCCAAAACTTACCGGCAATATTTCAAAGATAAATTCCAGAGTCGAAAAGTCCATATAAACATATGTCCTAAACGTAATCGTTAACGAGTTATTGTTTATTTAGTAATTTATGTGGCTAAAATTTTAGTTGAGCGAATTTTATGAAAAGATGTTTTTTTCATACATTTTTAATATTTTATTTACAAGAAATATTTAAAATTATCCCCATTGTGTTCGATACACAAAGCCACACGTAACAGAGGAGATCGCTGCGTTCTTAATATGGTTGCTGGGTTATTCCTAATAATATCGGCAGCCTGCTGTATTCTTTGGCGTAATTATTCTACCGCGTGTACTTCAGTTGCATAAACAATTTTTTTCAAAAAATCTGATGGAGTCAAGTCCGGCGAACGCGGTGCCCGTATTATGAATCCTCCTACTCCAATCCATCTTCCCGGTAAATGAGCCTTAAGCCAAGCTCTAACACGAAGACATTGATGTGCTGGTGCTACATCGTGTTGATTGCACATTGCACGTCTAACATTTAATGGCACATCTGCCAGTAATAAAACTAAAGAGTTTTCTAGAAAAGGTTCGTAATTTCAATTCCAATTCCAAATTCGTCCAATCAGCCGATCATTAAGAATACCTGCTATCATATTAACACTAAATCTATGTTGAAAATGCGAGCATCTTCTTTAATGAGGATTTTCTGCAGCCCATTCATGAAAATCATGATAATTATTAGTACCATCTCGTGTGATAGAAGCTTCATCGGTCCATAAAATATGCGGTAGGTTTTGATTATTTTGTAACCAATTAATTTCTTTACCCAGAACTAGAACTCGTTGATGATATGGATGTAAGCGATCACTTCTTATTATTCTCCAAACCTGACTTCTACATATTCCAGTACGTAATGCAATTCTTCGCACCCTTAAGGACGGATCTTCTTGTAATAAATCAAGAAGTTGTTCGTCATTGTTTATGGGTCTACGGACAACTCCTTTGGCAGACTGCATTTCTTGCATTGAAAGTGCCATGTTCCCTCAGCTGACGGAATCTTCTATTGGGATATCTTCTACGATATCCTTGTTGTGCTGCTAAAGCACTTCACATAATGAATACCTGCATATTTTTCATTTGAAAATAACATTGGCATTGTGAATTACGATGGCAATAAGAATGCAAAGAAGAAGCCAATAACTTCAGCATCACAAACAATAATATGTTAAAAACGATGTTCAAATGTTACCAAACAAAAGACGCGATCATGGCAACTAGATCAGTATTTCAGAAATCCGTTGAACTAAAATTTTAGCCACATAAATTATGAAATGAACAATAACTCGTTAACGGTTACGTTTAGGACATATGTTTATATGTTTATACTTTTCGACTCTAAATAAGTTGTGGAATTCATCTTTGAAATATTGCCGGTACATTTTAGAACACACTGTATAATACCTAAAATATTTAATCTGCGTTTTCGGTTGCGGAGTGCGTATTTCCGTCAAAATCAGATATCAAACATATTCGTAACAGCAATACAATCCCACAATGGAAGTATGACAAACTAAAAATAAATATTATATTTCTCTTAGAAGATCAGTGGTGTGACTATTTCCTTCTGAACACATCTTCCAGCAGAAGACAACAATATAATCTGTATTGATTCTTAGGGTTCTAGGTGAAAATCCCAAAACAAAAATCCCGAATCAAATATCTCGAAAGACAAAACCCCGAAAACAAAAATCTCGAATGACAAAAATCTCGAATGACAAAAATCTCGAATAATCCAGATTTTGTAGTTATTAAGTTGTATACGTATTATACAGCGTGATTCACGTCAGAGTACGCGCCTGAAAGGTCAACAATATACAACGCCACCTACATCTCCGCGTTTGCGCCGATTTCTAATATCTCTGATATGATACTATTTAATTTTTATTTAAAAGTTATTATTTTATTTTTATTTTATTTAATTATAAATGTATACATTGGACATGCGCTGTGGAAAAAATTATACATTTAAGTTTAAATTGTGGGCAATTCCTCTTAACAAATCTACACTGTTGGTGTCAGCATATCGAGCAACACAATTTTGCAGCCGGACTGTTACATCCCTGTAATGTTTCTTCTGTGCAAATACATTTCTTCCCTGAATATATTGTCCAATTGTGATGTCATTAAGCTGCTGCTCCTGGCAATTAACGCCATGTACAAGTGTAAAAGATGCAAGCCCTTTAATTCCTATAGTTCTTTCTCTAAAACTATATCTATGATCGGAAACGAATATTTACATTCGAGATTTTTGTCATTCGAGATTTTTGTTTTCGGGATTTTGTCTTTCGAGATTTTTGTCATTCGAAATTTTTGTCATTCGAGATTTTTTTTTCGGGATTTTGTCTTTCGAGATTTTTGTCATTAATGATTTTTGTCATTCGAGATTTTTGATTCGGGATTTTTGTTTCGGGATTTTCACCGGACACCGATTCTTAGTCGCGCGATACCATGGCACCAAAATGACTAGTCGATGATTCGTATAAACGCATGCCTGTAAATCTCTCAGAGGTAATAAACTCATCAAGATCGTCATTAAATGGAGTGCAAGTTACGTTGTCGCGGATCCACTTTTTGTTGTTCTATCAGCGTTAAATGCAAAAAATTGTGATTTAAATTGCAGATGCCAATGTTCGCCGTTACGACGATTTGCAAGTACGTCAAACGCATAGCAAGGAGGAAATGGGGGTAATTTGTGGGCTCAGATGGAGTGATGACAATTTATTCGCGATAATTGCTAATTAACTTAGTGACTTTGTTTAAATGTGTTTATATAAAGAAACTCCAGACAGGTGTTTTAGGTAAAATTACTAATAAAACATCAAAATAAGCAACATGAGAAAGATTCGCTCCTGTAAATTAGGATTCTGAACTATCTATTGGTTATAATCTAACAAAAAGTTAAATAATACGGCAAACATGTTTTTGGTAATTAAATTAAATTAAACATATTAACCGTACAATTACACTTGAATAGTAAATAACCATACAGGCAGAATCTTCATTATTCGTTTATTTAAAATTAATTATACTGTTCTTGATTTGTCTGTTAGTTTTAAATTTAAACTATTTTAATCGCCCCATGAATGTATAATAATGGAGAGGCTCTATATTCCATATAGCAGTTTGGCGTGCAAGGTGGAAGGTCAAGCTTGCGTATCCTTGCTTCCACACCTAGTAGTAGCGTGCCAAATTCATGACACGTGATGATGTGGTGGGCATCACGCAGGAGACGGCTGCATTATTACCTCTTGTTCATTCGAACGCAAGTACGCAATTATTTAAAGAGCGTAGATAGGTTGCCTGCCAGGCATCGAGTCGGGGATTTGCGCACCTGAATTAAATTTATATATAATAATTGTAATGTAAGCAACTGTATAAAAAACTTTCCAAATAAAACAGTTCCGGAAGAATTTAATCAATTCCGTTTTTTGACATTATATTATGCTGAAGTTGCTTTATCTGTATTGATTGTTAGTTTAATACTAAAACTTCTTTAGACGTCCCACTAATTAATTCTCTATGTTGCTTGAATTTCATCAAGGTATCATTAATTCAAGTAAATAAACAATACAGGAGTAATAGGAATGCATAAATAATATTACTCTGATCTAATGTTTATAGTATAACATCAAACATTTTTAAAAAAGCAACATTTTAGTATGAATTAAAGAGCAACTAGTGCTCTTAAATGTAGCTAAAAGTGAGTATATAAAATCATAAAGACACTTTTAGACCCCATAAACATAATTGTCTGATTTTATAGCCTGTGGAGTTAAAAAGTCACTAAGTATAGCATAATTTATATTGCATTTTTGTTGCTTTTAGCTTCCATAAAACAAGGCTTACGTTAACTCTGGAGTTTATGCTCGGTCGACTTAGCGTTTACAGGGGGTGTTTCTGGAGTATATAAATAATACAAAATGTTTAGAAAAATATTATCAGAATCCCTTTTTTCTAATACGTTTGTTTAAGTAAAATAAGTAAAAGAGGGGTAATTTTTATGATGTTCGGCATATAATTTGAGTGTCAAGAACACTCTAAGTTAGCTGAAATATTTTTAAATGTTAAATATAAAACATTAATACAATTATTTTACGCCATAAGCTAGACAAGCGATAAAACAAACAAAAATTTGTAATATAAAAGTGTAGATAACAGTAATTCAATTGCGACTTTAGAATAATAAAGGTCGACTTTGATTATTAATTATTCTTCTTCTTGGTGACTGTGGATGCACAGCTCCCCTTCCAATCCAATATGCTCCAAATACATTATTTTAGAAATTTTTACTAGAAGAAGAAAGACAGGCGCATCACAAATAGTTAACCACCGGATATCCAGAAGAACGTAATCAATATGCAAAATGTAACTATACAGTTAAAAAAGAAGCACAAATAAAAGATACATTGGAAAAATAAATGTAGAGGATTAAATAGCACGTTAAGCAGTTGAAGGTCCAGAGAAGTTTGGAAGTGCATTAATTGGCCTTCCTCTGAATCACTCATTACAAAAAAGGCTTAAAACGGGGTTGCTGTTTCTCACCCACCTTATTCAAAATGTGTCTACAGCGCCATACATAAATGGTAAAGAAAATGAAGAAACATTGGGATACAAATAGGAGATGAACACCCAAACATGGTATTTGCAGACGACCAAGTGATTTTGGAGAAGAATAATATAATAAATAGGACTTAAGATTCGAGACACATTAAACAACATTCTACCATACAGAACCGTTCAAAGATAAAACTATTCATAGCGAAATATAATATCAGAACTTTGAGATTAGATGAACATTTAGAAAGACTTGAACAAGAACTTAAAAATGTAAAATGGGACATTCTTGGGCTATGCTTATGCTAATACGGTAAAGAACACAATGGAAGAAAAAGCTCTGCAGGATGTGATTCCTAACAATCTAAATGTGGTGAGCAGAACAGCCATCTTGTTGGCACCTAAGTTTTTGTCGCTGAGTTCTATACCTTCTAAAAACCAGGGTAAAATGTTTTGTTGGAAACCCAAGGAACGTTGTCCAGGATTTTCTTGTCATGGCCACTGCCTTCACTATTGTTTGAAAAATTTACCTCATCAATACACAATTTGAAAAAGTTAATTCGAAAAGAAATTGCAAAATTCCAATCTTCCTTAAGGGCCATTTGCAAGCACTTTCGTGCATCAAAGTAACGTGATTGAAAAGAGAAACGTTTGCTTTAAGAATTATTTGAACTGAAGTTCTACTACCACACACATTTGTGTTTAGATTTCTTTGACTTACATGAAGATTCTCATTTACTACCTTTAACATTGCATGTTCCCGTTCTCAAGCTGCATGTTCTGAAATTAACAGAATCCCCTTCGTTTCGTAAAAAGCTTCGGGCGGTGGTCTTCTAGTTGGATAGCGCCTGATATGTAAATTGCAGGTTGTAGCCGCATTTCCATATTAGGTAGTCACCAAAAATCAGCAAAATATTTATTTTCACGTTCATTGAAACCATCTTACTTAAAATTTAAGTGAATTGGCTTAATGTAAGCAAAGTAGACAATATTGATCAATTGAATTGAAATAACATTCAAGAAACATTTAATAACACGGCGGTTAATATAATGACTGGAAATCGAATTCCTTCAGTTTGCTTTGCTACAGTTTCTCTCCATCACCGCCGGATCGTAATCTCCATCAGTCCAATAAAGGTAAAATGTAACATAGGGTTTCTTTGAAAATTTCGTGCACATACTATCATATGTAGCCATTATTTCAAGACGTTTAAATAATTTTGAACGACTTATTTTAATAAGTACCTACGCTAGATAAATGGGTTTTAATTAAATAGAAATTCGGAGTTTTTACAAGACGGTAGCGAACTGTTCATTGTAATGTAAAAATTAATAAAAAATTTATTTTTTAAAAGAGTTAGCTATTTAATACAAGGTTCACGAAATCGAAACAATATAAAACAAATTCGTGATTATTATACTAGGAACGATGAAAAAAGCTCATAGAAAATTTTTCTTAGTAATACAGTAGGTTAAGGAAACCAAACCAAAAACTATTAATATTGTATAAACGTTTTTCAGGCTTTAATTCACAGACAAAATCAAATTTCTTATTTAAATTTGTAGAGGAGCGTTGCCTTTTAAGTGTTATTGATTATCTTAAATATATCATTGTACTATTTTCTTGCAAAAATGGATGCAGTATTATTAGAAACCTGTTGATCCACTTGAAGCAACTAAAATACAAGAGATACTGAAACATTTTTAAAAACGCATCAATAATTCAATTACACCGACGGGCTTGGTTATATGTTGCCATAGTAAGCTCCTTAACTATTCTATTCTAGAGTGATGCGGATTTCTAGAGCCTTGAAATCGCTTCAACGCTAGGGCAAGAAGAAATCTTATCCAGTTATTAGGTGAACATCTTTTAAATATTGTTATATCGTTCGTATGAAACTAAATGACACTAAGGTTATACCCCTAATGCAAGACTACTTTCATTCTACTTAGTCCTAGCTTGAACCTGATTTGCTTTATAAATTGCTGAATTGTGAGGAAAACTCAACTTTTAAGTGATTTTTATCAAGAATTTTATAACAGTAGTGGAAACGTTTTTTCGAGTTTTAGCAGTAAAGACAGATTTATTTCTTGTCATTGTACTAACAGCGCCAAAACACTG
>JABXWE010051094.1:0-10803 GCA_014611495.1 Limonius californicus | reverse complement strand
AGAAGAATTATTATCATTTTTTCTAGTTTACTTACAAACAACAGTTGATGGATCTAATTTGTACACAGTTTTTATTTATATAATACGTAATATCATAGTTTGCTTCTAAATAATAAAATAAAATAAAGTCATGATAAAGAATGTTTTATATCAGATTAATAAAAGATGACTACGATTTGGATAATACAGTATAAGTAAAAACAGGTCTAAAATATAACTTTGTGAATGATATAGGTATAATTAGCGCGGCATTTGTAAATCCTAACAGAAATATTGATGGATTGTGTATATTGAATCATTTAATAAAATCTATTATTATTTTATGAAAAATATGTAATAAAAGTTGTTTGTTAAGGTTCAGTACATAGTTTGATTTATAAACGTTTCGTTATTTTGTTGCTATGGTGACCAAATTTGGTTGAACTTAAAAAATATTTCGTTTAAAGATATAAAGAAATTGCCCTAAAAAAGTCGTAATTTTGATTCAGTTTTTTGACATTAAATGTTTCTTACATCTAGTTACTTGGTTGCCATAACTTTTGCTTTTAATAAGAGTATATATTTTCACGTTTGTAGACTCGCTACTGTTTCTCTTTGTAACAGGTTTTTTAATAGGACGACACTATAAAAAACAATCACCAGTAGCGAGACCACAAGCGTGCTAAAATATACTCCTGTACTATTAAAAGCAATAGTTATGGCAACCAAGTAACTAGACGTATGAAAAATTTAAGATCGAATAACTATAAAAAAACAAACGACCTTTTTAAGGCTATTTTCTTTATATAATTTATTACGCAGGCAACAGTGCACCAATATTAACGGCCAATATTGGAAATGTAACATTGTCCAATAAGTAATTAATATTCACATCCAAGATAGGACCAAGATTGTTAAACAATAACTAGATAATGTTAGTAACTTATGTTGGGCGTACGTTGGCTGTACATAAAAAGCCAACAAAAATGACCAACAGGGGTCCAATACATTCTGCAGATATTTAACCTAAGTAAATTTTATATATTGGCCAAACCTTGGCTACCAATGAATAACCAACACGAGTGACCAACATGGGACCAATAAACTTTGCAGGTATTTGAGCTTACTAGATGTTATAATAATGGTCCAACCTTGGTAGCCAATATATCACCACTATAAAAAAATGTCACATTTCGAGATATCGCCAATATAACCCAGCCAATATTGGCCCAACTTGAGTGTGCTACTTGGGAAGCTCTTAAATAATGTCGCTATTTGGAGATGTAAGTTATGCACATAGCAAAACAATCATTCATTTTTGAACTATTCAATTATTACTTTTCCCTGATCTAACTATTTTTGACATTGAACACCCTATGTATTGTTCGTATAGTCTACTTTTCTAAAGAGCACCTTGTATGTTTATTGTGGTGTTTCTGTTTTTTTTCTTCCAGGTTGCTTCTTCTGCTACTTCCAATAAATTTATTTTTATTTTGTTTATGGCTATATGTGTTCTGAGATTTTTAAATTTTTTTTTTCAGTCTCGTATTGTACAAGCCTTTGTTCACTGCATAATTTAATGATTCTATACAATAAACTTTCGATGTTGGTAGTTTTTGTTTGATTTCATGTCAATACTCGTCTTATTCTACATAATACCGTACTATGGACAGCTTATTTCTGCTGTGTTAAGAGTTTTCACATCCAGAATCTACGTTAGAATAAATTTTTTACTTGTAATAACATTACTACAGGTTAGCTCGTTAGGCTTTTACGTTCAAGGTCCTGGGGTCAATTCCTAGTACTGGAACATCGAATTTTTAACAGCCGTCCTCCTTCGTAAGGCAATGGCAAACCAGCGAGGTATTCTGCCTAGTAAATCTTTTCTGGAGTAGAAGTGTTTAAACTTCGGAGCCCACGTTAAGCTGTAAGTCCTCTATGTCTGTGGCGCTTTAAACTTGCGACACAGGCATAGGAGAGAAGGTCGCTACGTCTTATAGGAGATAAAGCACTCACAGAGGAAGAATAACATAATGAAGGAGTGATCTTTTTTTAATGTTCTCGAGGATATATATTTGATGAGTTTTGTGCTAAAAAATGTATTTATTGATTCTAAGACTATTATGCGCACATAGACCTGTAGTGTATCTTTAGTTTTATCCTTTGGGCTTGCGTATTGCACTTTGTTCACAAATTGTTTGAATTTTATATGTAGAGTATTTTGGCACCTGCGTTTTTCTTACCCGCTATACATGAGGATGTAATTGTTTACTAATGTGGTACACTTTTCTTTTTTTTTTCTTTATGTTATGCAATATACATCCACTTTTCTTTCTTTAATTTATTTCATGATTTTTTGGTTAATTGTATTCCAGGATCTTATACTCGTATGCCGGGTGTCCATTCTTCTGATGTTAGTCTTTTTGATCGTTTTTTCTTTTCTTTACTGAGTTACTGATGTTAGAGCACTGGGAACTTGGTATGGGTCTGTGAGTTTTATCTTAGTTTTTATCCCTAGACATGGTGCTAACTTGCCCAGGAAACCCTTCTCTTTGGCCATGGGGAGTTTGTGATTCTAAAAATAATAATTTATTTAGATAGAATGTTAAAGAGGAACTGATAAAGAAAGAAAGAAAGTATTACTTTTTAGATATAAAGCAAAAACCCTGCTAAGGTAGCGCCTGGGGCTTTATTTGTAAACGATCTGGAAAAACAGAAAATAGATAGTTTTAGAATAACAAATATGTACTTGTAGCAAACGAAGTATATGTTGATCACTTTTGAATAATAGTAAAGAAACATTTTGCTTTCCACAGTTAACCACACCAGACATTAAAAAATTAAAATAATGTTTCATTATTGCGTATGAAATGATCAGGTTTTCATAAAAAACGATTAACAATTATAAGAAAACAATAACAACAACGAAAACAAAATTAATAATGTGTAACATCGCCATGAACAGCAATGCAAGAAGCATTTACTCGTCGTGGCATGCTTTATGTCAAGTGTTCTATGTTCTCCTTGGGTACCTCGTTTAATATAACCTCAAGTTGGTGTCTCAGCTCGTCTATGTTGTTAGGAGCTCTTGGCAATAATCTTAATCGCCGGCCCATCTTGTCCCAAAGATGTTCGATCGGCGATAAGTCCGGTGATCGTGCAGGCCAGGGCAACATTTGCAATTGTGCTTGTTGCAGGTACGTTCTGGTAATGTTTGCAGCGTGTGAACGTGCGTTAACCTGTTGGAAAATACCGTTTGGCAACGTCTGCATGAATGGTACTAACACCGGTTCCACGACATTATGAATATAGGGATTAACATTTAAACTGCTTGGGACGAACACAAGAGGTGTTTCTACCGAAACAAATCGCACTCCAAACCATAACTCCAGGTGTTAAAGCTGTATGGCGTCTTTCAACAAACTATAGTTTTGTCTTTCTCCTCGATATCGACGTACCTTCCTACGGCCGTCATTTGCCCCCATACAAAATCTTGATTCGTTACTGAAGATAATGGCGTTCCATTGCTGATTCCATTGCTGCCGCTCTTGACACCAAGCAAGCCTAACACCGGTCCCAGATTGCGAATATAGCGATGAGCATTTAAAGTGCCTGGGTCGAACACAAGAGTTGGTCTTCTATCGAAACAAATCGCACCCCCAAACCATAACTCGAGGTGTTAAAGCTGTATGGCGTCTTCCAACAAACTTTAGATTTCGTCTTTCTCCTCGATATCGACGTACCTTCTTACGGCCGTCATTTGCCCACAAACAAAATCTTGATTCGTCACTGAAGACAATGTCGTTCTATTGCTGATTCCCTTGCTGCCGCCCTTGACACCAAGCAAGCCTAACAGCCTTGTGATGTGCAGTTAAAGGGAGCCGTTGGAATGGACGGTAGGATCGCAGTCCAAAAGAAGAGATTCTTCTGTAAATTGTTGCCATTGGCACGTGGCGGTGAAGAGCTCGCACCGAGTCTACAGCAACAGACCTAGTTGTTTGAAAGCGGTCTCGTGTAGCCATTCTTTGAAGAAGTCGATCTTCACAAACATTGCTGCTACGTGGAGGCCTACCAACTGGACGATGTCGCTGAATGCCTTCTTCTGACCAAGCAGATCATTTTCGTGCACCTGTAGGGTGGTCCCGATTTACCCTTCTACCAATTTCACGAAAAGAAAGTCCAGCTTCTTCCATGCCGATAATTCGACCTCTATCAAAATCGGAAATGTGGCTAAAATTTCTATGTTGTCTTACTGGAAGCATTTTAAAACATTAATTTTGTCACAACATGTAACAAAATCTCGAAATAACTAATTAATGTTTACTAAATATTGTTTTGTTTCTAAGCAACAAGTTGATAAGAGACAGTAGACGCAGACCACAACCACTTGATTATTTTAATGGAAATAGTGCTCATTTCATACGGAATAATAAGACATTATTTTAGCAAATTTTCAAACACGTAGCTTTATTTTTAATGGGTGGTGCATTTTATATAAAACTGAGCATAGAAATGGGGCACGTTTATCTTTCATTGTTGTAATTAAAAGTGTTACTAATATTATTTATATTAGTGTCTAACAAAAAAGTAGCCATTGGTGCATCCGTACTATAGTAAAAACCACAGATTAGGTTAGATTAGATTGTTGTTGGAGTCGTCTAGGCTATTACAAACCTCTTTTCTCTTCGACCTAAAAAGATCTTTTGTGACTACCTTACATATTATATTTCCCAAATACCTACTCTTGATGAAGTTCAGGAATTTTTGGGGGCAGTCTTTCTTATGCGTTAGGGCACCATTGTCACCTCTTCAACGAATTTTGTATTCCAGTACATCACAGTTGCATAATATGTATACCTTCTGGAGTTTCCTTTGCTAGTGCGCAGAATCTGCAGGTATCGTTGTCGGCTTTGTCCAATTTTTTGAGATTGTATCTTAAAGGGAAATGTCCGGTCAAGAGACATGATATTTGCTTTAAGTCGTTGTTAGTCAGATCGAGGAGCCTTTTGGTATTCGAAGGTGAATTGTTTTCGAAAAATCACAGAAGTACAAAACAACAAAAAATAAATAGCTAAGTTTTATTTAATTTTGTAAACTTTCAAAATGACTTTTATACACTTTTACGTGTTTTAAAAGCTACTTCGGACTCGAACATGCGTGTCAGGTGCAATTGATATACACGCTTCTATTATTCTATTTAGCAAATCATGCATATATCAGTACACTATTTCGTTAATTGTACCCCAAAGAAATAAGTATTGTGGAGTTATATCGCAACTTCTTTGTGGTCATGGATGCATAGCTCCTCTTCCAATCCAATTTCTTACAAAAACTTTATTTACGGAATTCGTAACAACCCAACTGCACAGGGCAGCCATCATGCTGGTACCAAAGCTTTTGTCGTACAAGGAGTTCTATATCTTACAACACCCCGGGTACATTTTTTTGTAGCAATTCCAAGTAACATTGTAGCTAAATGTTCATGGAAAATTCAAATATTATAGAAAAAAAACCTTTGAGAATAAGTAGCATGTACTCAGTGTGGATTCTGTTGTGCGTAACAATGCGAGTTATACTAGAGCTGGCAACCGGATTCGGATTTTCGGATATCCGGATTTTTTTTATGCGAAGATCCGGATTTTATGAATGCTAAAAATCCGGTATCCGGATTTCGGATTTTAGGTTTAGATCCGGATTTCGGATTTCTCGTAGCAATCCGGATTTCGGATTTCTCACAGAGATTCGGATTTCTTACAGAGATCCGGATTTCGGATTTTTTTAAAATCAATTTGGAATTAGGATTTCTTATGTCGATCCGGATTTCGGATTATCTATACGAATTCAGATTTCCAATATTGTTTCTAAGTAGATAAAAAATGGATGGATGGGTTTTTGGATATAGCAAGTTTCCTAGATCCTAGATACAAAAACAAAGAAAGATGATTTACAATCACAAGGCTGACGTTAGGGTACAATAAGTAGGCACAATAGCGTTTGACCAGGGGCGTTCTTGGAATTGCTTAAATGCTTTACAAAAATATACAAAAGAATGACCACTATCCCAGCTTGAAAATACCTTTTTGTCGAATGGGTGAGACAGGTTTATTAATAAAGGTAGACCGCAATTTTACAAAGGGTTACTTAAGAAACTACATTAACATTTAAAATTTTTAGAAAGAATTTTATCTAACCCAACTTGCTTACATGTTTATTGTTTATTTGAATTTTAATATTAAGAGTTACGTTTTATTTGTTAGGTCATTGGGTGTACTACTGTTTCTGTTCATAAGTACCTTTTTTTGTTTATTTTATGGTTACAATTAGTATTTTATAATAATTGAAAGAATGAAACTTATAACTAATAAGTTCTCTTATAAATTTTTAATATTTTATGTGTACTTTTATTAACGTTTCCGTCGTACCCATCACTATTTAGTGGAAGGGGGGTAATAGCCTCATTTGCCAGGAGCGCGCTGGCTTTATACACGCATTTTTTTCTGTCTTGAAATTATACGTTTTGTAGACTTTGCGCCGACGCGACGCAGAACAACATATTGAACAACACACTACTATTCTAACAAATAAAATACTGAATAATTAAGTTTGCACATATTGGATTCATAGTTGCTGCCAATATGTAATTTTTTTGAATTTAAATAACGAATAAGTACATCCAGATAATATATTTATAACAGATTTATCGATGATTTTGAATAATTAAGTTAAAGTGAGGAACTTAGACATAGACAGCGATTTTACTGGAATACGCATATACCTACAATTTTTCTCCTATGTTTATCTGAATTAACTGCTTATTCATACAAATTCTACATGCCAGATTAATGTAGACTATATTTATGTAGATTTACTTAAATGTTTAATTTAATTTAATAAATAAACGCACGCAGATAAATTCAGAAAACAGATTTTTGCTTAAATCCGAATATGGGATTTTAAAAAAAAATCCGGATAGCGGATTATTTAGGGTAAATCCGTATATCGGATTTTTCGGATATATCCGGATATCGGATAAATCCGGATTGCGGATTTTCCGGATGAATCCGGATAGTGAATTTATCGGATAACGGATTTGCAAGACGGATTTTATCCGGATAGTAAAAATCCGGCGGATTCCGGATTATTCGGATACCGGACAATTTAAAATCCGAAATCCGGATTTTAAAATGTAACGGATTTGACAGCACTAAGTTATACCTAGTTCCTTTATAAAAAAAAAACTAAAATACGTTGATTCTGAAAGAAATTACAAAATTGCAATCTTCTCTGAGGGTAATTTTTACGCAGTTCGTGTATCAAAGTAACGTCATAAGGATTAAATATATTTGCTAGCAGAATTATATTAATTAAAGTTCTACTCACATGTGTGCTTGAGTTCCATTGGGATTCTCAATCACTGCCTCTAACACTGCTGGTTAATTTTCCATGTGATTAATTGTTTTGGGATTACATCTTCACAAATTATTAAATTTATGTTTGTTTCTTAAAGAAGTTTCAAAGCGTCTAAATCTGTTTCAGGCGGTGACCTTCTAGTTGGATAGTATCTGATATATAAATTGCGGACTGCATCCGCATTTCCTCGACATTCACCAAAAATTAGCATTAAATCTGTTTTCACGGTGAAAACACCTTATTACAATTTAAGTAAATTGACAGTTTGAGTGAGTATTGTCACGCATTATTGATCAATTTAATTAAATTAAAGAAACAGTGATGCTATATGTATGTTGGATTGCGTCAACCACTTATTTGACTCATCTTATATGTACTTGCAAATAATTAATGTTTGTTGCAAATCAGATTTAAAACAGTACAAAATTTTAACTACGTGGGTTGTAAGCTTTCCTATGGCAGCAATTAGAATGTTACTAATAAAATAATCAAATTGAATTACATGTGCGCAAACGCGAAACGAACTCTTAAAACAACAACCGAAGAAACACGCCTAAAGTTCTACAAAGTATTATTATATGGATCCGAAAATTGGAATCTAACCAAAAACCAAGCGAGACAAATCGAAGCAGTATACACCCTCCTAAATTGAAAGAGAATTGAAGAGATACGACAAGAACTACGTATATTCAACTTAATATAAGCAATAGACCCATACCGGTACCCAATAAACCATTTAAATAGAATGGAGGACAACTGTTAGAATATATACCAACGGGAAGGAGAAATCTAAGAATATGAGATTGGAACAACCACGTTAGGTTTATACCCTGATCATGATGGCAAATCAGATAAGATATTTACAGTTTTAAGGGAACTGCAATAGTTTAAAAAGGATTGTTCTGGTTACGGACCGGGAAAGTGAAACTTCTTTAATCCATATCTCTATGACCTTGGTACAATTTAAAATTAGAAGGTATTAAAACACTAATATTACGAGGAAAATTGTATTATATGAGGATGGTTCATCAATTATTGTCCCTAACATAGAAGGCATTAACTGATAAATGAATATTTTTTATAGAAACGTCAGTTATTGACATTAACAGATGCTAAGTTGCAGGTGCTGGTACTATTGCTGAAATGGAAAAAACCGAAACAAGGGCTGTGATAAAATACCTTTTTAAGAAGGGTTTATCACCGTAGGAAATCTATAATGACCCGATTGTTGCGTGATTCTCCCCGACATATCAAGTAATTCAGAATTGGTATCGGGATTTCAAATTAGGAAAGAAGTTGTGTTAACATGCACCATGTGCTGGGCCATCAAAAACAGTTGTCTCTCAAGAAAAGCTTGATTTGATTCATGATAAGGTACTGAGTGATTGGAGAATTACGGTCAAATATATTGATAAGATGTTGCTTGTCCGTTGTAAGTGTTGAGAAAATTTTGAAATTGGGTCTGAAAAAGTTTACGCACGATGGATTCCGAAAATGTCGTCGTCTGATCAGAAGTGGGCCAGGTTTCCCATTGTTCCGAGAAATTTGAGATGAATGGACACGTATTAGGATGGATTTTCGGAAAGACCTGTAACTGTAGACGAAACATGGGTGGGGAAACGTGAGGTTATAACGCAAAAAAGTCGTGCAAAATGAAACGCAGCGTTCTAGTCCATCAAGACAACGCTCCCGCTTACAAGAACTTTGTTTCTATGGCTGCTATCCAAAATACTGAATTAAATATTTTAGAACAACCCCCATGTTCGACAGACCTGGCGCCCAGTGACTTTCACTTGTTTTTGAAATGAAAATCTTCGAGAAACTCATTATTCGGACGATGAAGAGGTGATGGCTGATGTGAATGGGTAGTTTGCGGTGCAGGATAAAGATTGTTGTTTTCTAAAGGCTTTCAAGCTCTGCATCAGCGTTATACTAAGGAGGATTCTGTTGAGAAATAAAGTTGTTTCAAACTCTATAATGTAATCATTTGTTTTTATATCAGGGACAATAAATGATGAACCACCTTGGTATGTTATTTAAAAAAGTAGTGCCAATAAATAATTAATCTATATTGATATTTCAATTCACTTAACGTTATGAATTCATGATATAAATTATAGCTGTTAATTCGAGGACACCTTGTGTATGTTGGACTGCTTAGCAAATACTTTCTAATATTAAAAAAGATCCAATACTGTATGCATATAGAGTAGGTCATAGATGATCGTGGCATTGAAATATATGTATTTGATCTTGACCGTTTTGTGGGCAATTCTCGTTGAAATTCTAAATGCTAATTATCTGTAGATTTCAAGCTACAAGAATTTAATATTGATTACAAGTTTTTACTGAATTCTCACTTTGTTTAAAGGAATCTGTGTCGTAAGGTTTTTTTGATTCCTTTAATTTATTTTTGTTGCAGTCGTTGTGGGAACTGTATCAATCATACTTTTGAATTGAAGAATATCTACTGCATTACTAACCGATTCGCAATTTGAATTCATAAAACGTAATGTGGCGTTAAATTATCTCCACTGAAATTCAAAATTTGCTTAATGACTTTAACCGGAACCAATTTCTTAGCATTGCTTTCCAGAACATCACGCGCTGCAGGAAAATTAAAAATTTCGCTTAGTCTAAAAGAGTTTGTTCACGCATAATTTCAAAAATACAATGACCAGTTAAAACTGTGTCTACGTCGGTGAATCAATGAAATGTTTAGTGTTAATTTAACAGCTAAAAAATTATCATAATTTGACGTAAACAGTTTGAGATACAGTGGTTTAACCGGGAAAAATTTGCGCTAAATCAAGATTACTTAGCATAATTGTTGAAGAAGTGGTATATTAGCAATGGTAATGAATTACAATAAAAAATAATACAATTAGCAGCATATCTTTGAAAATTTAATGGTCTACAGTGCGACATGTTACATGGCCTTCGCCGCAATTAGTTTAATCGTTTGACAGAAAACAACGAATTAGTTGATATCCTTATAAGTTTTGTTAGTGTTTGTTTGTTATTATACATGTTGATTATCAGCTAAAAAAGTTAATACAAATATAATTGGTATTTCCCCTATAAATTGTTTATACCAATAGAAATGATTATAAACAGATTTTTACTCTTATCGAATGTTTTTGGAACATAATATTTTGCACATACACGGTGTTTTGTATGCAAAAAAGTTTCTACATATTTACAACAATATATCACTATAGCAATAAATTTTATCCTATGAAACCTTGAGCATCTTTACTTATATAACGTATTTCATTTTTTTGAATAACATGTCGTCAGACTCCTTGAATTTGAATTTTGGTACATTTAGACTTGTCTCGTAATGTCGAAATTTTCGCAAAGTTTTTATGGACCTCAAATTTGAAACAAAAATTCCTCGAATATTTATTAGTG
>JABXWE010051093.1:0-11269 GCA_014611495.1 Limonius californicus | reverse complement strand
ATACAGATGTATATGTACTTAATTAAATCATATTTATTCGCCTTATAACAAACTACAATCTTTTAAGAATATCATGCACACCCCAATATCAATATTCATCCAATTTCCTTACAGTCAGAATAATGGCAAATAAAATTAATTAATTAAATTAAATCAAATTTATTCGTCTTATTGCAAACTATCTTCTTTCAAGAATATAATGCACAACTCAATATCAATATTTATTCAATTTTTTAAAATCAGAATAACATCAAGGCACATATACGGGGAATTTTTCTTTTTAGTATACATTGCCTATGTATACTTTTAAAAAGAACGCGTCAATTACGCCTATTATGTAAGCAACCAACTATACAGACAACTAAACCATGCTGTGACCAAAACAATTAAATTAATTTAAGGTTAAAAAATAGAATTAGTCTTTATTTAGCGTCTTCTTGTGTTTTTTATACAACCATGTACAGAAAAGACGAAAAAGTGGAAATTTTAATGTGGTATCAGAATGGTAACAGCTTAAGAACTGTGAGAGACGTATTTTCACTAAAATATCCAGAAAGACCTATTCCTTGTATTCCAACCATACAATTGTTAGAAAATTTAAATGAGAGGGATGCGCAATAAATTCCCATAAAATAAGAACTAAAAGTAATCACGTTTTAACCGAAGAAATGAAATTAACTATTTTATTCTACGTTGAAGAAATCATAATTAATAGTTATAACAAAAAATAATAATTAAAAAAAGTCTGCGATGGCCGGGAATCGAACCAGGATCAACTGCTTGGAAGACACCAATGATAACCATTACACCACCTTGCCGCTGATGTATTTCTGCTGTACAAAGGAAGTACAATGTTCACAGACCTTACAGAAACATCACCCTGTCGAGTTTTGTATTTAACAAATAAGTCATCATTTGCGGCCTATATACAGGGTGAAATACTTATTTAATATAAACACTACATCAACATAAACTTCATATTCAAATAATTCACAACTGGTGACGTTTGCTTCTGTTTTTTTAGTTGTCGGTATAGTTGGTTGCCTACACAATAGGCGTAATTGACGCATTACAAGGAATAGGTCTTTCTGGATATTTTACTGAAAATAAGTCTCTCACAGTTCTTAAGCTGTTTTCATTATGGTACCACATTAGAATTTCCACTTTTTCGTCTTTACTGTACATGGTTGTATAAAAAACGCAAGAAGACACTAAATAAAAATTAATTTAATTTTTTAACATTGAATTAATTTGATTGTTTTGGTCACAGCATGCTTCAGTTGTCTGTATACTTGGTTGCCTACATAATAGGCGGAATCGACGCGTTCTTTTTAAAAGTATACATAGGCTAGAAAAATTCCCTGTATATAAGTATACGTACATAATTAAATCAAATGTATTCGCCTTATTACAAACTATCATTCTTTAGGAATATATTGCACACGTCAATATCAATATTTATCAAATTTACTTAAAATCAGATGCCAAACTAAGTTAATGAGTACATATTTGTATGTGATGTTGGCTATAATAAAACAACCGTTGTTTACGTCATATTCGCAAACTACTAGTTAACGTCATGTGAGATTAGCATAACCGTAAACATCCACATTGACGAAGACAAATTGATTGGTTGAATGAGAACTAGGAAAACAAATGAATCGGTAATGGAGGACCAATATCCTGGTCACTACTAATCTATCCGTTGAATTCTTATCTCCAGAAGTGCGTAAAGCAATTTATATACTAAGAAATTTCAACTCGTCAGCCGCTACTAGAAAAGGTTTACGAAATATTCTGGGTCTTTCGCAATGACCAAGCACTTGATCTTTTCGTCATATGCTTGCATATTCCAGTTTTTTGATTGAGTTACCAATTGATGTGGCAGGCGTTGTAGTTTGTCTTTGCTGTCTACCATTAGAACAGAATCGTCAGCATAGTATATTATACTTATATTTTTGCTTCCATTTTATAACCAGGTTTCGTTATATATGTTATGTACACACATATATACAGGGTGAGTCGGAGTGAGTCATCCAGAATCCTAATATAAAAGCAAAAATTAACAGCAATAGACCTTATAAATATATTAAATCAAAAAAGTTGAAAACTCTTTAGTTCTATCAAGAACAATTTTATTATCAGCGCAATCTATCATGGTTGCCGGCAGAAATAGTACCCAGAGGGGCACTAGTTATATGTTTTTTTATAGAGAATCTGATCACCTTATAAACAAGCAACATAGAATACACCTTACCGAAAGCCGCCATATTTGAAGAGAAATATACACAGGGTCGCGCAAATGTACTGCACCAAGGCTTTTATGTAAAAACCGTGCAAGCATTATGTTGACGTTTCGTATGAAGTAATACGAAATGTTTATACTATTTTAAACAAATTTTAAGGCATATTAGTTCAATGACAGCCACTATTATTTATTATTTATTTAGAGCATGCTGGGTACCATAGGAAACCGTTTCTTCTCGATATCGCCGTATAACAATTTTTTTATGATTATTGATTACATAAGATAGGATTTTTAAAAACATTGCGGCTATCATTGAGATAATATTCAGTATGTCCACGGATGGACGCGGGAAACGAAAGAAATAAAAGTTTAAAACGTTGTTTAGGATAGAAACCTTTGCCCAATTAAAAATTATCCAAAAAATTAGCTTCCTTTTGATAAATGCATAATGTATTATTTGAAAAACAACATATCAAGGATAAAAACGAAAGTAATACAAAGAAACAAATTTGCATTGCCATTACTACTTTCATTGTTAATCTCGATATTTTGTTTTCAAACAATTTTTATAAATTCTTAAACGTAGGCTAACTTTCAGATAATTAGTAATAAGCTATAACCTTGCATCGTAAACAATGTAATTTCAAACCTTTTTTTGTGTCTTCTAAAATTATGGTAATTTACTTCTTCACTTCCTCGAAATTTCTCCCTAATATGAACATTTAACTCATTCTGCACTATATCCTAGTTAGAGAACATCTAGGAGTTAAATCTATGCATTCAATTCAAAAATTTCGTGTCATTTGCAGGTCTATTCCTATGCCCATCCTTGAACAGACCATAGATTAATTTTTCTAATTATGTCAAAAATTACTCGATACTTTTACTACTACAGTTTCAAGATTCTAGTTTGCCGGGATTCTACAGGAACGCTTGGTACAATACATTTATGATCCTGTATTTTATGCTGTGTCAACAAACCAAAGCAAAACCAAAGTAAGAAAATTAGAGACACAAGTACATAAATTAAATGTACAATTCATGAAAATATGTCCTGAAATTTTACGTGTATCCCTTCAGAAAAAAATTCCTTTTGCTGACTACGGAAGTAGTCATCGACGGCCTGTTTCGGTTCGTTATCGGAGTAAAATCTTCGTCTTCTTAAATATTTCTTCAGTTTTCTAAACAGGTAAAAACCAGATGGTGCCATATTTCAGCTGTAGGATGGATGATCACCTATATAACCAAAATTACCCAAAAGATATATAAAAGTTAACGTCTCAAAAATACAAGGTCATCGGTCAACCAAAAGTTAACCTGTAGGTTAACTATGTCACAAACTATTTGACTATAGAGTAACCTTAAGGGATCCTCAGGGTCGCTAAAAGTTAACCATAAAAATGTCCAGAAGCTAACCTGGAAAGTCATCTTCTAGTTAACCGTAGAAGATATCCAAAAACTAACTTTGATCTTTTGGTTAACCGTAAAATATGTCCAGAAGTTAACTTTTATAGTAACCGTTTGGTTAATCATGAAAGATGTCCAAAAGCTAACCTTGAAAGCCATTTTTCGAGCACCTTCTTGACATACCCAAAAGTTAACCTGGAAAGTTTGGGCATCTCCCCATCTCAAATAGGTTGTCTTTGAAGGATAACCATATTGACGGTATATAAGTGAACTGATAAATATAACTAAAAGTAAACTCCTCATTCTGCCAAAAAGACACCTTTTAAGTGTATCTGTAAGACAAACATAGCTCCTATCCAAAGGATGCTATTGCCATTTAAATTAATATGATCATTTTATTTCTTATAGAATGAGTAAATATAAAATGCATTACAAACAATTTCTATTTATTATTAGCAAACATTTTAAATACAATAAGTTATGTACTCACACAAAGTATCAATTTTAACCGTAATAACCAAGACAGTGTTTTCTACTGCGACTTTTTAAGTCTTTCTGGCAACTTCCGGACCCATACTTTCGTATGGGATAAGATGTCCAGTTCTGTGGCACCAGGTATGATCTTTGGAACTGCAACTGGAAGTAAATAATAATTCGTTAACAAAATTATATAAAATTTATTCTTACATCTTCTAACATTACCCTAATTTACGCTTATGTTTGTGGCAAGTATATGAATCATTTCGAATTTTTAAAAGTGTTAACGTTGTGTAATAAATATACTTACTGCGTTTTCAAAGTAATCTTCCGTTTCCCAACTAACTTGTAAAACATAATATAGAAAAATGCCTATACAAAAAAAATATTAACCACCAAATACAATCTGGTGTTACAATGAAATTAATCGACCAAAAATTTTAAACAATATTTATTTCGCGGAAGATAAACTATAATTATTAATTAAATTTCTTCATTTAATATAAATTCGGTAAAAATTATGAAGAACAAAATGACCTAAAGAAAGCTTTAAACCACCCCCTGACCATCTTGACAGACAAATATATAATTTATAAAGTTTTAGGAAAATGTATAATTAACTGCAAAAATACATAAATTACATCAAATATAAAAAGGGATACGGGATATGGTACGTAATATAACTGAAATTATATAAGAAGTCATATTAATGAAATTATAACATACTAATTGGTTATTCGGTCTATATTCAACCCCTGTAGCTTGAACATTTGATGGGCACCGATCCAACGTGAAACAATAATGACGGTACGCCACCAGCATAGAACAGATCCTTCTAGTTGTACTGCCAACGTTATTACTACCAACCAACAAGAGCTTAGCAATAAAAGAAACACTTACCTTAATAATTATTGGAAAGGCAGCACACACTAAACTTGAGACTGTAACTGAAAATGGATGCTATTTTTTTAAGAGTATGACCACTGCCCATGCTTTGAAAATGCTAATAGCTTAAGAAAGAAACCCCGGGAAATACAGCGCATGTCGTATGCCGTCCAACTGTACACCCGTTAATAGTTTACGATGTGGACCGTTCCATATTCATGTTATAATATTTATTTATATATTAGCAAAATTATCACTTATCGGGATGTTAAATGTTGTTGTTAAACCCACAATACTAAATAACCGTAATAGAACTGCGAATCCCGTATTTTACTTATCCTCTTCATAATGCTTAAAGTAAATTCCGTTCTCCTCGCAGACAACATACGTACTACGACCCTACGACTAATCTATAAATATTCTAGAATATTTTTGGAGATTCCCAAATTCCCTTACTTTTCTTTGGATTATAGATTTATTCGACCAAATGCCACAAGAATTTAACGGTCACCTTTTACCTAAGAAATGATAGTTAGAATTATGGTGCTAAGAAGGTTGCATTCTTACTAGTACGCTAGTGATTTATTGTTTTATTGGCTCACAAATAATATTTATGCTTTTACTATACTGTTACACAGTTCTGTTAGTAAGTAATTGGAAAATGGAAAATAAACAATAAGGGCATTATATTTAGGATTACGATGCAAATAATTTTCTTACTAATTACATGGCAATAAGATATTCGGTCAGTAGCTAAAATGACGGCTATTTTTAAATCTAATTGTAATATAGTTATTTATAAAATTATGTGTAACTATCATCAACTAATTATGGTTATGTTTTAGCGGGGATTTACAAGTATCTTCTTGTTAATTTTTAAAACATGTTATAGAACATCTATCGAAAACTAACCACTACAGGTTGCTTTAAGGATATGCTGCTATAATCTGCACCTGAAAGTTAGTCAAAAGCCAACCTTTTTGGTTGCGATAAAGTGAACTATTTGGAAAAACTATTTCTCAACTTTAAATTGAAAGTAACGGATACTGTAGTTTTGGTAACCACTACGGATGCACAAAAGATGCCTTTAAGTTGCCCCGAGTAGGTCATCTTTCCAGATTAAGAAATAATCACGTTGTGGACAATCAATGTTAACTTTGGATATGTGGGCAATCTAGGGAAACCCACATTCCCCTGAAACAGACACGACCTTTCAAGCCTTGTGGACTCGTGCATTACCGTTCAAAAGCAAGGTGCTTCTCTTATACAACGTTTGTCACAAATGGCATTTCTTAGATTCTTTAGAATATTGACATAAGTTTTTCTATTAATTGTAGTCCCGCTTGGCATATCAACAATATCCCGTCGTATCCCAGCAAATTGTGGCCATTAGCTTCCCAGGAAAAGGTTGGGTTCGGCATTTCTTAGGAGGTGGAAACCCTTATGGACGCATTGCATAGATTCTTGTTTCGTCTCAGGATCTCAGTAATGAACCCAAGTTTCGTCACTAGGCATCATTCGTGATAGAAACTCTGAACCCGTCTCTAAAATGGACAAACGTTGATAGCAAATTTGTTGGCGACGCAATTTTTGTTCCAGAATCAGGAACCTTAGAATCCATCGCGCTGACACCTTACTCAAGCCTAATTTTTCGTGTAAAATGGTAATGACGCTTCCTTTAAAAATTCCTAATTCTGAAGATACAGTTGCAACTTTCAAACGTTGATCCTCCAGCACCGTAGCCTCACCTTTTTGGCACACTTATTTCTTAGTCGCATCTGAAGATCTGCCAGATATTGAGTCATCTTCAACGGATGTCCGTCCTAAATGAAACTGTTTACACCATAATTTAACACTGTAATAAGATGGAGTTTCTTCTCCGTAGACTGTCATAGATAGTTTTTCGCCCAATCCCCTATTTTGTCAAGAATTTTATTACACTTCGGTGTTCAAGTTTTACAGCATTGATTTTTAATACAACTGAATACAATGTTTTTAAACGGGTCTGCAGATCTTAACAAAATTACATAGGTACACAACTGTGAAAATATAACATTAATAGCATAGGTCACTTAGCCATGGTTTTCATGGCTAAGTATTTGAATTCCCCTCGTAGTATCTGGGTATAATATTTTCTCTTATACGGGGTTTCATTAAAATTGTTATTTTAAGCACTGATTTGAACCATTTAAAACCCTTTCGGACCAGTACTCTTAATTTGAAATACCTATTCAACAAATCGGTGCCCTAATGTGTAGTACTGTCTGAACATAACATTTTCTATTGCATATGGTTTTAAATAAAACCTACCTTAATTTTAACCACTAGTTCTAACCATGTAAAACCTGTTTTGGACTAATTTTCCGGTCCAGAACTTTTGCAAGAAAAATGGATTATTTTACAACTTTGGTGTAATAAAAAGCATAGCTAAATTATATGCAAATAAATGTTTAACCGCACTCTTATCATTTGGTATAAAACAAATAAAATCCCCATAATATAAACTTATTAAATCAGAAAATACAGAATATTGAAGTTTCAAAGGTGGAAACAAAGAGCAACTTCGAAAGGGTGGAGAAAAACCTTGAATGCTTTTGACATTAAAGAATCTCCGCGTCGAGATGAACTTTTAGGCTTGTTCAAAAAAGAAATTTGGTGAAAACTTAAAAACTACTTTTTGATAACTTTTCCCATTATTGCTTCTCCTCTGTTTCGCGAGTCTGAATATCGCTGCTAATAATAATATTAACATGTTGTCGTCCTACACACACAGTAACTCGTTCCTTCGCGTCAATGTATAATTTATCGAGACAGTGCTATATGACCGGTATTTAGAGCTGATAATATATTAATCGATAACGTCATGTATAGCTGGCACCAATACGTGCATGTCGATATTGGCCAGGCATTCATCGCGGTTGTTTTGGTCAGTCAGAATCCCATTACCACTATATGGCACTTGTATTAACGATCATTTTCATATTTCTAGCGCCAAATAAACGGAAATTCCGTATAAGGATTATAAACCTGAATAGACACTTTATAAGCAAAGCTTTCAGTCCAATCCGATTCTCCGTATGTCGCCGCAAAAGGTGCTTTGCATTTGTGCAAGTTCTTTCAATACGAACAAGAGGACTCCAAGCTTGTTCATTCACCAATAGTACACTTACGGCTTAAATGGATTCTATTTTTCAAGTAGAACTGGATGTATCATGATAGCTAAGCTCTTCTAAATAAATTCGTCTAACTTTCTCGATACCTCTTGGTGAAATAGTGAAATACGTTACATTTTATTTAACGATTTAATTCAATTTGTTTTCGTCAAGGGGCTACTAAACGGACTACAAATAAGCTAAAATTAGTGTTTCCTAGTGACCGTAGTTGCATTAATAATTTACCTATCCACTTGCGGTTTTTTTTAACTAGTAGATAACATATCCAAGATTGAAATAAGAACTGAGTATAAAAAATTGACCAAAATAGAGCAAAACGCAGCAAAATCAACCTAGTTTATGATATATTCGAATTAATGTATTGAATTTTCGCTTTATTACAAACTACCATGCTTTAAGAATTTAATGCACACAGTCAGAATTTCAAGATTTACCTAATTTGCTTAGTCAGAACAATGCCAAGACTCTGTTACCAATTTATTTAGTGGTATACTATACGTATCGTTTTTTACATTGACTGCGGTTTGCTTTCCAACATTCAGCTAGAAAGCACTAACACCCAGCATAATTCGGAAAACGAATATAATGGTTTGTCGATGTAGAAATTAGATTGAATTTTTAATTCATTACCATCAATTCTTTTTTTGTAAGCTGTAGTATTTCTTAATTTTATTAGCAAATGCAGCCTAAAAAATTGGACTTGGTTTCATTTCTTTGAAGAAGCAGTAGAACAGTGACGTATCTATACTATGGATTACATACACGTATTCATATACAGTGTGATAATTTTATCTTGTAACAAGTAGTTAGGCTACAACTCTCACATGTGCATGAAATACATCATCATCAAGGTGTAGGCCTTTCAGGCCTGTTCCGTCTTCATACGAATTAATCGACCCATCTTCTTCTTGGTCTGCCTACGTTTCGCCTACCTATGGGTGTGTAGTGGTATAGCGCCTTCGGAATTCTATGGTCCTGCATTCTTAGAATATGGTCTAACCAATTCTGTCTATACTCGTCCATAATTTCTAGGATATATGTTATTCCAAGCACGGCTAGTATTTCGTCGTTTCTTTTATAGTCTTCCCATGTGTATCCCACAGTGGGTTTTAGAAATCTCATTTCTGCAGCTTGGGTTCTTTTCCTTTGACTTTGAGCCAGTGTCCAACATTGGCTTCCGTACAGTAACATTGGTTTCGCCATTATTTTATACAATTTTAAGAGAGTGCTTCGATTGGAACTTTTAAATATTCTTCGTAATGTACTACAGGTGTGTTGGAATCTGCTGAGTTTTATTTCCATATCTGTGTTTTTATGTATGATATATTATAGCCCAGATAACTAAAACTGCTTTTCTGTTAGATTGGTTTATCATTTAGTACGATTTTCGCCCTAAGATGTTCAGGTCCTCTGAACGCAAATATCTTGGTTTTTTCTGTTAAAATTTCTAAGCGGTAATCCCTAGCTATAAGGTTTAATTTGTATATTGCTTTTTGTAGGTCTTCCTGCGATTGAGCGATTATGATCTGGTCATCAACGACAAGTAGAGTGCCAATATTTGTATTATTTATTTCAGTGTAGACGGATAGAGTATACTGCCATCTATCCACTACCTCGTCGATATATATGTATATGTATAAATATATATATATATATATATATATATTGTTATGTACAGCTCCCTTCGGTAATTGTACTAGTGGTTTTCAACTTATAAATCAATGATCTCTCACCTTGTTGTAATACCTCGGCTTTAACTTCTTATCTCAGGGTTTCGTGGCTTCCTTTATGTTTCTATACTTCAGAATATACTCATACACTTCAATAAAGCAGCCAATTCCATAACTTCATTTAATTAAACAAATATTACATCGACCAAAACGTTAAACGCCAAATATGAATAGTTGTATGTAGATTTAATATAATTTGCTTGCTCGGGTGTGATTTTCTGGGTGAAGCCCGATCACACCTCCGCCTGATTCAAATATTAGAACTTGAATAATTATTTTTCCCCCTTGTTTATCTATTACCCTAACAACTCTCTCATTTATGATATTTATCCTATTGGAGTTCCCTCTCTTATCACGTGTTATGCGTTCACGATGTTACTGCAAATCTAATGATTCCAATGCCACCTCCAATAAGACAAACATTTTACAAATTTATAAATACATAAATACCTAGTAAAGAGATGCATAAATAAAGTATGCTCTTATACTTGCATGCTGTGCAACGATGGTACCTCCATGGCCTGCTCATATATTTATCATAACATCTCCCTCTCGAAGAGTTTGCGAGCTGTGTTCTTCGGAAACACACGCTCGGAATACTCTTCCAAAACTTTAAAATTAGCAATATAAAACATAACATCTTAACACAACACATATCTACTCATCTGCACCAATTCTGCAGCTATAGCGTTATCCGATGCGTCTGTGCGCAGTACAAATGGTATTCCGTAGTCTGGATGGTAAAGCCATAGTTGACCGCAGAAATTCTTCTTCAATTCATTGAATGCCGTCTCCTGCTGTGTCTCCCATTTCCATTTAGTACTTTTCTTTACTACCACAATTGGATTTATGAATCTCGTAGACGAAGGCTCTATTATGTTTTTTCTTGACATTTCATTAATCTGTATTCTAACTTTTTCCCTATACGCATGTGGAATTGGGTAACTTTTACAATGAAACGAATCTTCATTTTTAACTTGCAATCTATGTACATAACCTACTGCCCCTCCTGGCTCATCATCTAACAACTTACAATGTGTCTGAAGCATTTCCTCTACAATCGTTCTATATTTCATATCAATATTCAATACGTCGCGCCCAACCCCTATATTATCATTACATATTTCCGTAACATCATCATTACATTTTCCCGTAGTATCATTATTATATATCATCCACGTATCATCATTATATTTCATCGTAGCATCATCATTATATTTCATCGTAGTATCATCATTATATTTCATCGTAGTATCATCATTATATTTTCCCATAATATCCCTCCCTATCTGATTAATATTTACTTCTGCTTCAGCACCACAATCTTCGTTTATTTCTTTTATACATAA
>JABXWE010051092.1:0-11637 GCA_014611495.1 Limonius californicus | reverse complement strand
AAATATATATATAGACCAACACTCCGTCAACGGAATATAGATCGCTCATTGACGTGAGCTCTTCGAATCCGATATTCATGGGGGATCAGTCCGTTTGTTCTCTGCTTTTTGTTCGTCTTCTACAGATTGTTGAGTGACTGTGCCTTCTTTGTTATTTTTCTCCTTTCCTTTCTGTTTTTTATTAATTCTCTGCAGTTAGTTATCCTCATGTCTTGTATATCCCTCATTACTTGGTCTTGCCATCTGATCTTTGGTCTTCCTCTTGGTCAATTTTCCATAGGTCTCCAAGTTGTATTTTCTTTATTAATTCATCATGTTTCTTTCTTTGGGTGTGTCCGAACCGTCTAAGCCTTTGTGCCTTTACACTATCTAACTACGTCTTCTCCATCCGGCATCTGCGTTGGCCCGTATATCCTTCTTATTATTTTCCTTTCCGGTATTCTCATCCTTTCTTCATCTTTTCTGGATAAGCACATTGTTTCTGCAGAGTAGGTTATGACTGGTCTTATAGCTGTTTTATATATTTTTAGCTTTGTTGTTTTGCTAAGATTTCTGTCTTTCAAAAACTTTTCATATTTCCAATACACTTTGTTTCCTGCTTTTATTCTTTCTGTTATTTCTGGTCTTCTTTCGTTGTTTCCGTCTACCATTACTCCTAAGTACTTAAAATATTCTACTCTTGGAAGCTATATCTTCCTACCTTCATTTCCGCTGGATTTCCTCTTCCTGTTCTTGTGCTTTCCATGTATTTTGTTTTTTCTTCGTTTGTTTTTAAACCTCTGGTTTCAGCTTCTCTTATGAGTTCCAGTACCTTTTGTTCTAAGCTTCTTTTGTCCCTTGGTATAAGCGCTAAGTCGTCAGCGTATCCAATTATTTGTGTAGAGCTGTGCGTTATCGTTTTATTTCCCCACTTTGCTATGGCTCCTTCGAGCGCTATATTAAATAGAGTGGCAGAAAGTCCGTCTCCTTGTCTCACTCCCACTTCTATATTAATTTCGTATGTGTTGCCTTCATTTGTAGTTGTAGTTGTTGCTGTAGAATTCGCCATTGTCATTCTTGTCAGTCTAATTAACTTTCCTGGTATTTGCATGTTTTTCATTTCTCTCGATAGTTGCTGTCTATTAATGGAGTTGAACGCTTGTTTGAAGTCTATGAAAAGGATGTATATTTCAATGTCATGTTCATAACATTTTTCTATTATTTGTGTTAACGTGTGGATTGCGTCTACCGTTGATCTTCCTTGTCTAAATCCCTGTTGATACTGCCCTAATTTTTGTTCGGTGTATTAGTCAGCCGGTTTCTTATTATCGAGGTTAGGATTTTGTATGTCGTGTTCAATAATACAATTGCCCTATAATTACTACACTTCGTTGCATCTCCCTATTTATACATTGGCGTTATTTCGCCGTTTTTCCAGTCGTGCGGCATGTTTTCCTCAGTCCATAACTTAACTATTAGTTTATATATATTCCTGTTAGCAGCTCGTCTCCTCCATTAATTATTAGTTCGTTATTTATCTCGTCTGGTCGTGCGGCTTTCCTTAATTTAAGTTGTTTAACTACTTCTGCAAATTCCTCGTATGTAGGGGTGTCTACCTCATTGCCTGTTTCGTCATTTAGTTCTTCATCTGCTTTTTCTGTTGTGTCTTTATATAAGTCTGTGTAGTGTGTCTCCGAATCTCCTGAACTTATTTTTGCTTTTGTTGATTTTTTTGTATTAAACTGTCTTATATACTCGAATAGTTTTCTGTTATCTTTATTGTTTACTTCCAGTAGCTGCATTTTGTCGGTGATCCAGCCGGATTTATTCTTTTTGTATAGTTTTGCTGCTTCCTGTTTAACTTTTTTATATTCGTTTAATTCTTGTGCTCGTCCTGTCTCGATCTCGATTATTTTGTAGTGCTAGGATTTATTTTGTGTAACTGAGCTTTAATTTTCGAAGATTGCTAATACAACGCAACAATGGCATGCTCTGTTCCGCTATTTAAAAGCACATGGTCAGCCTTTAGACGTGTTCTCCTTCTTTTATCTAGTGACCGCCAACGTATCGAAGATTTCTCTCAAACTTACTGATATTCAGTGGCAGTTTTTGAATAAGTAGGCAGGGGTGCGCCCCGTCCCTGATTAAAATATTAAAATTAATCTTTCTTTTCTGTATTTAAATAATAATTAAAATGAACTAACTCTGCAAAAGTTTGTTTTCTATAGCTAAAGTTTTAAGGTTTAAAAAGTCATACATTCCGCGATTTTCGCCGCAAAGTTCGCGATCGCCTTGTGCGATTAAATGGGTAAGCGTGAAGGTGAAGGTATTCGGCAAACATCATCTGACCGTACGTATATGATGATTATTGACTGTAGCGTTCATTTAGTGGGCCGGACAGATTTCCCGAGCCCGAGGTTTTCAATTCCAAAGTGCAGTTTTGTGACTAGTAAACAATGAATAGTGTTAATAACCTTTTTAAGAATGAATCTGCAAGACTTTCGATTGAAGAAAAACTTCAAATTAAAACATGACAGGCCAACATCGAACTTAAATTTAACACAAAAAATGTTGAGAACAGCACCGAACAGGTGTTACATCTATCATTTTTCCGCAGAGACTTATAAAAAAACAACTGGTTATGTGGGTGTGATGTGTTAAATTTATTATTTTGTTTTCCTTGTCTTTTATTTTATAAAGATGGAACGGGAATGGATAAAAATTGGACGATGACGGGAATAAAAGATTTGCATCATCACCTCAGGAAAAAAATGCAAAACAGGAAATATCTGAACAGGAAAAACAGGAACGTATTAAAACGAATATTAGCTGTATACGATTCTGTAGCGTCTTTGAGACAGCATTAAGAGGTCGCGATGAAAGGGAGGATTCACGGGGTATATTTAGGACTCGCGGACTTTGCGGCAGAGTTAGATTCTGCATTAAAAGAACATTTGAAAAAAGTGCTACAGTTTTTGCTGAAACATCAAAGACAATACAAAATGAAATTTTAGATGGCTGGCAGTGCGTAGAGAAAAAAATTGTGACCAAATAGGGAAATCTGACTTTTTAACCATTCAGTGCGACGAAACAACAAACGTGTCAAATCATGCCAGATGGTCTTAATATTTAGGTACGTTTTTCAGCCAGAGTGTATGAACGTTTTTGGTTTTTTTTTCAAATCAAGGATAAAACTGCAGAAGAGCTAAGAAATTCCATCTTGCAAGAAATCGATCCTCTGATATCACAAACTGCACAAAAATTAATATCTCAAACTTATGATGGTGCTAATGTTACGAGCGGTGAGACCGGGGGTGTACAAGCGAAAATTAAACAGAAATACCGTTGTGCATATTTTGTCCACTACTATGCGCATCAGTTGAACGTTTTCATGCAACAAGCAGAGTCACAGAATTCAATAGCTGACAATTTCCAAAACTTGTCAGCTAATCTAGCTTTTTTTTTAATTCCTCACATCGTTGTGACATATTACAAGAGACTATGAAAAAACGATTACTAAAAGTAGCTACAACACGTTGAAACTACAATATACGCTTAGTTAATATTTGAAAATCAGAATGCTCTTATTGGGACGTTTGAAGACATTGAAAATAAACGGCTAAAAGGCGCTACAACTCATGAAGCCAAGGGATTGAGATGGGCATTAGAGGATCTAAAAAATGTTCACAATATCTTGCCGCATATGGATATACCCTATAATCAGTTACAGTCAAGAAATAGAGACAGTGTTCAAGATTCAATTCAAGAGGATATTTCTGTTTTTGAAGAAAGTATTTCCCTTATGAGAGCCCGGACAGATACTATTCAGGAGGAAGTTGGTTCAAATTTTATTAAAGTAAAACGAAAAAGAATTGATCATGAAGATAGACGAAGTGTAATTGCTAAGGCGGTTTGTGACACGATCTTGGTCCAAATAAAAGAACCATTTTTTTTAGAGGGCATTTGGAAGCACCTGCATGGTTGAACAATAGCTCCTTTTCAAAATTCTATAAAAACTTTCTGTTTGATATTTTAAACAGAGTAGTTTCTTTTTATCCCATGCTCTCTAAGAAGAGGTTAGAAAGCGAGTTAAAATTTATAGGTACACACAAGATCCGACTTTAAAGAAATATCTGGTGCTATGAATATTTTAACATTTTTGTTAAGAAATAATTTTCAAGAAACTTTTATGGCAACACGGAGACTTCTAAATATTATTGTAACAACACCTACAACAACCGCCGAAACTGAACGTGTTAAAAGCTTTTTACGAAACATCATGCTTAACGATCGCTTGAATGCTTTGGATACAATGTCTATCAGCAGGAGTTTAGTTAACGAAATTGATAATTTTGAAGAAAAAGTTGCGGACAAATTTATTTCGATGAAAAATCGACGAGCAGAATTCATTTTTAAAATTAAATCCTTTGGGTGTGCTTTTTTGTTAAGTAATTATTGATTCGATGACTATCTTATATTATTGTTTGAAAGTAATTTACAATAATGGATTTTATAAACTTTCAACGTGTTTTAAGAACTTCACATTAATTGCAGGTGAGTGTTTTCTTATAATAACATATATTTTTGTTTTTAAAATTAAAATGCACCCCACCTTGTTGAAACCTCACCATCCGCCACTGGCGATATCTTTAATAACAAAATAGCAACATTCGCGTATATAAACACACATCCACAAATGAATTTTATCCCGTTTACGCCGGCAATTTGTAAATTTATTTGCGCCATCTACGGTGTGATCAAATACGTAGGCAGACCTCTCACGTGTTTAGCTATAAAAAATATTTGTTTACATTAACAGTTCTTTAGACAGGTCAACTTTTTTTTTCAAAACTTAGCAAACTTCTGTACATAATTGTTGATTATAGTAATATAAATCATTAGCAGCATGAAGATATGGGCAAAGATATTCCAATAAACCCCTTCCATCAGATAATGCCTTTAGAAGTTTGGAAAAAAAATTGCGGCAATTTGGACAGTTTTTCAAACCAGGGGTGAGACAACGGCATGCCACAACTGTAGAAGCTGAAGCGGCAGTAATCGAACAAGTAACTGGTAATCCCCATATAAGTCAACGAACAGTTGCAAGAACTGTAGGCTTCAGCCTAAGTTCAGTATTTAACATTTTAAAAGCAAACCGGTTTCATCCTTAGCACGTCTCATTATTGCAACACCTTACGGAAGATGATTACCCACGTCAAGTGAATTTTTACCAATGTTTAAGAAGTTACTTCTTCTTCTTCTCAGCTTCTCAGGGTCCACTGCTGGACATAAGCCTCCTCCATTTATGGAGGGATGTTGGCCGCGCTTGCCATTGCGTGTTGGCCACAGGAGGATGTAGGTATGGATTTGATGTGGGTTTTTTGTAGGATGTAGGGATTTTGGACGTGTAGAATCCCTCGGTGAAGTAGGCCTATCTCCGCCGGGATCGCGGAGAGTGTCTACCCGCTACCATAAGAAGTTACTACTATACTATATTCTATTTTCTGACGAAACGACGTTTAGTAACAGTGGGTGTTGTTACGGGCCAAACGAGCTCTTCGTCGACCCGTAACCGGGTAGGTGGAAAAAGGCCTGCAGCTTAGCTCAGAGGAGTAGGGGGGATTCACGGAAATTGCGTACGGGAGGAAATCTTCCTAGTTATGTACAGGGTGGGTCAAAATTAGTGGGCACCACCTTCCAACTACAGCTGATTGTAGGTCCTCGTAGAAGGCCGAGAGCCCAGCAGCTTAGGGAATCGAACTTACCTTTATTGTGCCTCCCTTCTGTTTATAAAGCTTGCAAAATTCATGCACGCACAAATACAGAATGCACCATAATAAAAGAGATAGTAAATTTTAACACACATATAATTAGCTATTAAAAATGACACAATACAAAAAAAAAGGACAGCAAATGATCTTGTAGTTTAATAATACAAACTGTTAGTTTGATCGTTCAATTAACAAACCCGCCGCTACTGGCGCACGATATATTTACCTTCTTTAAAGAACTGCGCGGCCAGAGGCGCCGAGTTTACAAGCATGACACAATATAAAAGAAACTACTTTTTACAATCAATAGGGCAAATAAAGACAATCGGCGACTGAAGATCGCTTCTTGTTTCCCACAAAAGGGTTCAATTACGTTGAATTTTGAAGTTAGCGCGTAAACGGTTTATTTTCACAAAACACAAAACTTTAGTTCTTTACCTTGAATTTTGATGCAGGCAGGCACAATGTCGGAAGTGTCGAACAGGATGATGATAAAAATCCGTAGGTACGCCCCTGAAGACTGGATGGAATGGAGTCGAACATTAAGGGTCCGAAACTTCGACGCGTTCATCGCACCGACGATAACAGCAGAGGGACAGGAACTAGGAGATCGGCAAATTCGCAACGAATTGCCTTTACAGGGATAAATTCAGTGTGTTTCTATAAATCCGACAGTTGTCGATGGTCTGTTTTCCCCCATGGTAAAACAGCGAAACGAAACTCACACATGATGGACACCCATCGAAAAACCCAAAAAGCCGTCCCTGTGGCACTTAATTCATTTACGGCCCTTCCCCCAGATGGAATTTGAGAAGCCCCGGAGTCATTAAAGATATAAAACTGACTGACGACCTAAACGCGCCTCAAACCTGCAGTACCCCCAAAATATTGCAACATAATTCGAAATATGGTGAAACTGTTCTAGAATAATTCGTCACGTAAATTCTCAGAAGCGTCTAAGGTTAGGCGCGAACAAGGCAATATTCGGCAAATTCGACTTACAAAGGGAACTGTTAACATAACTCAATCTTAGAAAAACAAAATAGCGAAACTGTAACCAACATAAAACTGCAATTTAAACCAAGTTCCTAATTCCTATGGAGAGGCAAACAAATTACGAAATCAACTCAAATAAAGCGGCAATTTTTAAAAGAACATAACAATGTGTGTAATAGACACAATTACCATTTCTATTCACACTGGATTCGGCAAGCCCAATTTCAAAAAAAACTTATTGTAAATGTGTGTTTTGGTATCGTTGGTCTCCACTCCCTTGGAGGCAGTTTAAATGGAGAAATGTATTTACAATTATTATCAAATGCTTTTCCGCAACTTTTAAAAGACATTCCTCTTTATGTTAGACAGCGTATGTGGTTTCAAACTGACGGAACACCTGCCCGCTTCCATAGAATTGTAAGAAACTAGCAAGATGATGCTTTCCATAGTAGATCAATTGCAAGAGGTGCAATTCATACTTGGCTTCCACTTAGTCCGGAGTTAACTAAGTTAGATTTCTTTTTGTGGGGTAACGTAAAAAACGACGTCTACGAAACTCTGGAAGATTTACGTGAAAGAATTATTGAATCAGGTAGGTCAATCACCCCACACATGCTAACTCATGTTAGAAATTCTTTTCTGCGGCGGATTGCTTTATGTGAACAGCAAGGTGGACAGCTGTTTAAACATTTATTACGCAAATAATTAGTGTTTTTCTTTTTGGTTTTTTAGTTAATTTATATTTCTTGTTATTTTATTGTTATGTCGACATGTTTTTATGCCGTTTTGGCTTTTTCTGTTTGTTTTGTGTAAATTATAAGATATAAATATTTTAAATGTACCTTTTGCAAAACTGCATCTTAGTTATTAGTAAATATTATCATTGCAGTTTCTTAGTACAAACAAGATCATATATTTCAACTAAAAAAATGAACACCCAACAGGCAACAGAGCAATTTGTGACCATTAATGTTAAAAATATATACTTAAAGCAAATGTCTATGTATGAAAAAGGACACTCAGTATAGTTTTCTGCAAGTATTTGATCTGTTTTACATTCTTTTTGCTCTGAATTTGACATTTTGTGCAACCAGAGGTTCAGCTGCTCCATATGGTAAATCTGGTAATGGAACCCTTCTGATGCCCTAAAGATGCGCTTATTTTGCTTAAAGGTTAATCCAGCCCTGACTTTTGTAGTAATGCAATAGTTGACCAACTATTTTAACTTGCCAACTAAATCATGCCTCTTATTATTACAGCAATATTTAAAAAAAAATTGCGTTGTATTCCACGTGTGGTAAGCTTTTAAATTAATACAAAACATACAGGATGTTCTATTCTAAATATTTAATTGCATTCCTTTTTTGAACAGTTAGAACAAGGGATATTACTCAAAATAACAGAAAAATACTTTTGAGTAACTCTCATTCTGCAATACTTAGTGTAGAATACAAAAATCAAACAGCCTGTATACATTCATCCTTTTTTTTATTACGGGGTCAACTGATAGCATTGCACACATCATTAACTTGTTACAATTATAGAATTATATAAAAATACAATCAAAACAACAATTCTAGTTAAATTTTTATTAATTTTAAAGTGAATCCATAATTTAATCTAATTAATTATATACAAGCTCCTTTTAAGTGCGACTATCATTAGTTAGATCATTCAATTTGCTTATTTCTTGTCTAAAACTTTATCCACCCATATGCCAAGTTTGTCTTCATCCTGCAACCCAATCAGACGCTCTTCCACTTTGCCATTTCTGAAGACCACAAGTGCAGGAATGGTACCAACCTGCCAGGATTAACATCATTAAAATGTTATACAAACTCTAAAATTGAACACTTGCCTCATATTTTGCCGCTATTTCACCAAACGAATCAATGTCTACCTTAGCCAAGCTAATTTTACCGTGACGTTTAGCAACAATATTGTCTAGACGGGGCTCTAAAGCCTTACATGGTCCACACCATCTAAAAGAATTTCCTTGGATTATAAGTTAATTAAAATAGGTTTGCTTACAAGTCTAGACGTGAATTTAATAAGCTAATCTTGGTCAAACTTAAACTACAAGCTGTTAATTAAGGAAACATCAAATGGAAATTATTTCACAATCAGCATTACTAGACAATTTTTGTTACCAGGGCCTCCGACCACGTGACTTACGTGGCGAAAAAATCCACGATTACTGGCTCCTTGCTGTTCTCGACCTTTTCTAAAAAGTCCTTATCGTCCTGTACCTTAAAAGTGCCGTTCAATTGGGAAGAGGTTGCAATGCCCCTTCGTCCAGTGCATCTGAGGGCGCTTGAGAGCGCTTTTCCTAAAGCGCCGCTTGTTACTAACTTACTGGTCTGCATTTTTGGGAATTTTTGTCTATGTAATACGTTATTTTAGTTGGATTCACTTAATCACGTTTAACGTGCGAATTTACGCGCTGATGAATGACATTTGGACCGCAGCTGTCAAAATTGGCAACGAATGGCAGACGCCGCTGTTAAATGTGCAAAATCCATACCAGGAGGGGGTTCTAACAATCCATGCCGGCCATAATTCCTAACTTTGTCTGCACCAGTGGCGTAACAAGAAGCCAATAAGTAATTTCAATCGACGGCTTCCTAAAATCCACCACAATTACTCCCAATATTAAATTTACTGTTTAACTAAACTCTTTTAAACAAGTATTCAAGTAAGACAGAAAATAAGAAAAATTAAATAGGGAAAAACTTTGATTACTTTGTATACCTACCAAAATACCTAACACAACTTTCTTTTTTTAAATATTTTAAAATTAAAACGATTTATTTTATATTTAGTTCGATGTGATAAGTTTCATTTACTTTTATTTAGTAATTTTATTTCTAACTCACTTTAATTAAATTTAATACGAAATTAAATTATCATACATGTTCACTTGCAGTAATTTATTATTTCCGTTGCTATTTCATGAAATAATCATCAGTTTATGTCTTACCTTGTTGTGATTTTAGATGTACAAGTATAAAATTAACGTTTATACCATGGTAAGATGGAAACATTTGCAATCAGATAGACCATTCCCTAAAACCTGTACGACACGGCTTTAAATTTTGCACACAATTTACACGTAAATTTATATGAAAATTTTGTGCTAAATTGTCTTATAAATTATTTAGAATATATTCTAAAATTGGAAGTAAATATGCATGAAAATGGCGCACAATTGGGTAATTCAAACGGAAAATACAGCGCATGCCGGTTACACAGCATACATTAATTTCACGTGGAGGAGATGGAGTTAACGAAGGCGCCAAATTTAAAAATGTCAACGAATGGGGTGAAAATTATTGCATGCTACGAATGTTCCTTGTTTATTATTCTGTGTCGGTGACGGAATGATGCCGTTAATTTTATTTAATGTCTATTACATGTTCCTATTTACGATATTAATAACTCCCTAACCAAAACAAAATAACAAATACATGATAATTTCAAAATGAGATGAAAAAATAAACACAACCAGCTATTTGACAGAATAGTAGTGATACAAACCTAAACCATGTAATGGCAGAAGTATGACAAACATTTTTATAAATACGCAAGCGCCCGTGCTTCATTTAACATTAAAAATGACATAGGTTGCAAATAGGAAATGGTTAAACTTGTGAAATGTTTTAGTGGGAAATTTATTTACTAATTTACACGCGAATTCTACATTACATTTAATAGATAAAGACATGCATCAAACTTATTGATGTTAGGAGCTGCTGAGGGACAACTCGTCACTCGGGCCACTTTATGGTTAAAAGAATACAGATAGAGGATAACAAGAAAGAAGAGAAGTAATGAGTGCAACAAAAACAAAGTCTGTGATAATGAAAAACTAAAGGATGCAGATATAGAAACTAATTACTAACAATACATATAAATAAAAGTGTGAGTGACATGGAAAACAGAAACAATGGAAAGGTGGCATCAACATACACAACAATGCAGGAAATCATCGGGGAAAAAACAACACGGAAACGTAACAGATGGTACGACGCAGAATGTAGAGAAACACGCAAAGAAAAAGACGGAGACCAAAAGAAAATGATACAGGGGGGAATCCCAAAATACAAGAAGACAGTCACAAAAACTGTGCAGAAGAAGGAACAGGTTCCATGCAAAGGAGAGGAGTATAAACCAAAGTATATGAGCCTTTTACCAGAAGAATAAGAAACAAAAAGGAACACATTAAACTAGAATAAATGTATGTAAAAGCAAAGAATATAAACCATTAAAACAGACGACTATGGAATACTTGAAAGATGAAGCAAATATTTCAAGGAAGTATTAGAAAAAAGGAACACTGGAGAGAAATAAGCAGAAGAAGGAGAAAAAGACAGAAAGTACTACAGTCCGCAAATAATACAATCGGCGAAAGAGGATGCAGAACAGCAAATGATCATGCTAGAAAACAAAAATCATTTGAAGAAGACCCGGTGACAATGGAATGAATTAAAAATGGAGGGCGAGAACGTCTAAACAAAATACACAAACTACTACAGGAGATATGGACAGCAGAAAAATACTTGAAGGCTGGGCAAACTCAATAATATACAAGAAGAAAGGCGGTATGACGGAATGCAGCAATTACAGAGCAAAATCCTTTTTAGTAGTTGTCTAGAAGAAAAATTGCCTCGAAAATGGCGAAAAGAATAAAACTGTAGGCGGTAGAAATCTCAGGCGAGTACCAACCAAAATTTAGAAGCATAAATTCGACTGCCAATCACATATTTACAATAAGAACAAACCTGAAAAATGCTCCGAATACAACACTGAAGTCCATCAACTGTACACAGACAAGCAGATGCTAGTGTTCTTCTTATAGTGCTTTATCTCTTACGAGACGTAACGATCTTCT
>JABXWE010051090.1:0-14456 GCA_014611495.1 Limonius californicus | reverse complement strand
GTCAAAATTTACATCCAAGGGCATTATAACCAAATACAGATCTACCTAAGAAACAAAATATTTTTGCCCCAAAATTTTATTTTTAAGGTAGGTAACTATAAAGCAAACTTCATAAAGCGTTTGTGCAACCGGCCGTAATGTTACAAACCATGTGAAAAATTACTATAATTATAGTTTGGATTTTATTTCCTTGGATTTTTTTTCCTTTGGATTTTTTTCCTTTGGATTTTTTTTTCATGGATTTTTTTCCTGGATTTTTTCCGTTTACCATCACAGATGACACCCGCCTACTTGGTAAAATATAAAAAAAATACAGAAAGTAATCTAGTAAAATATTATATTCGCTATTAAAGACTTACACATCAAAAGTTACCCGACATATGATACATAGTTAGAAAGAGAAAAAAAAATCCGTTTTAACTAAACCATAGCCAACTATGATTCCCATTTGAAAAAATACAACTTTAGGCCATAACTCGACATTAAACCTTTTTTTCAAATTTTCTCGACGCCACTGGATTATACAGAAAAAAGTGCCTTGAGAATGTAAAAGTTATTTTCTCCTAACTTTACAAACAACCACGATATTCACATGTGTCTAAAAGTCGAAAAATCGAACTTTTGTTTGTAACTCGAAAACAAAAGACGATAGCAAATTTTTGTTTCCGCCAGTGAATTTGTCTCAAAAAAAGAGATCGAGAACGTGCCTTCCATTTTTTTGTATCTCCTATAATTACCGAGTTACCCTATACAAACATCGAAATTTGCCCACCCTGTACATACACGGGAATTTCACTGTATATACAGCGTGAGTCAACAGGAGCGGTAATATTGCGTTTTGTTCGGGTTTCACAGCGATTCTTTTTAATTCTTTGAGCTACGCTGTAAATCTCGAAAGGCCTTTCGCGAATAGAGTGTAGGACGCGGTTGAGGGCGCTGGTTTGGGTGTTGAAACGCAGTATTTTTACTGTAGCTCAGTCAGGTATTTTCGGGCTGTATTAAGTGATTGCACTGTTAGTTGTGTACCGATACAAGATTCACTTATAATTATATTTATTATTGTTGCAAACTTGGGTTTATATTTACATACTACATATTTATTTATTTTGCTCACATTAAATATTGTTGCTGCAATTGTGTTTGTTATTTATTATTACCTATCATCATCTCTGTAGTACCGTATTAAGTAAGTAATACACCGTGGGTACGGCTAACCAATCAACATCTACGTTAATGGTAGTGTATTTTATTATTAGCCGTTGGCGCCCTCTTTTCCAGGAAATTAACATAAAGTTAATTAAAATATTTATTCGAGATAAGCAGCGAACCGCCCATCTTCGATTGAGGTTCCGGGAGTCTATCATTAACAATTATTTACTTATTTAGTTAGAGATTATCAGCAGGCGTCACACTTGATTTGATTTGAAATGATTTAATTCGTCACTATTTCATTTGCCTCTCTACCACTCACTTTTCTACAGCTTGAACTTATCCTATCGCTTTTACTTGCCTCTCTACCGCATTCTCTCGCTCCTCTACCGCGTTCTCTCTACCGCAATTTGTTCCTTTAGGGCCGGTCTCGCAATGTTCCGATAAAATTGTAGACAAGCTAACAGTCAAATTTATCCTCCTTGTTACGGTATGTTCTGTTTTTCAATCGTCCCGTAGTCTACGTCAGAGAATAGTTTACTTATTCCATAGGATTAAACTTTTCGGGTAGTAGAAGTAGTCGCCAGTATTATTTCGGCAGGATAAGGCAGCTACAAGTGTGTAAGAGGTGATACGAAATATTTATGTAAATACAGTGCTTATAAAATTAATACTATTTTTCTGGTGTAGTAACTAATAAGTAGATAACTTTTACAAATTGAAGAAACGGAAATTGTTAGTCATTTAAATCTAGATCGAAGGTTTGTCGTGCTAATCATTGTGATTTTTGGGATGATTTGTTTATATTTCATAAATTGTTGTGTAACACCCATGGAGCAATTGCTTTGTGTTAGTTTGCGATTTTAGGCAAGCGGTTCAGTGTATGATTTACAGAAAAATGATTGCAGGGGTTACACATGCAATTGAAAATGTAAAACCCAGGTATATTGTACTACCAACTACGGTAAACAAGCGACGTTGAGTGACGTCCTTCACAGCCCCCCGGCGATTAGTAAACAAACTTTAGATATCTGTGTTTAACTCACTGCTTTTAAAATAATATCTTTTCCGCACACAATTGTACGGAATTTAGCACACATTTTTTTGACCCAAAGCCAATTAACCAGTAAGAATTTGGCCGATAGCTAACCAACAGGACACGTTGTATTGAAAGACGCAACAACATTGTCGGGTAGATTTATCCAAGGGGTTAGTTTATACCGTCTGACAACTATCGGAACATTTAAAGACCGGCCCTTAATGTTATAACTAGTCCATCTGCTACTCAAACTCACATTTCTGTGGTCTATCTCGTTCTTCTAACACTTATATTCGCTACTCTACGGCTCTAACGATCTAGCTCGTCCTTTTAATGCCCTAACTGGGTCATCTATTGGTCTATCTCGCTTCTCTATCTCCAATTGGCTTGTCTAACCCGTCGCTTCATTGTTGTAACTCTCCTTTGTATCACTTCTTTCCTCTTAACTCCTTTTATTACTCGCCCCTTTAACTCTGTAATTAGTCCTTGTAGTTCTGGGACACCACTCTGTAACTTTTCTTTTTATCTTTTTAAGTTGCTCCCTTATCGTTATATTTCATTTTTCTTTCGCTTTAATCATCTGATGATATCTCAAGGTCTCTATTTTCTCGATTTTTCATAATCTATTAATAGGTTATTTGTTTTTCCTGTCATCGCCTTTCCTTCTCTGAGTCTATTTTATTTTTTCACGCCTTGTCGTTTGTCTTGTGTCTTTATCTTTTTTTTCCGTACCTCTTCTTGCCTTTGTACATCTTGTTATATATAGCTGAATTGGGGATTTGAAGGTAGGTAGTTCAGACTCGAGATAAACGGCTGCTATTAATTTATTTTACGACAAAGTAATTATTGGTGGAACTGGATCAGGTTTGCTGGATGTTAATTGCGAATGTAATTGTACGTGGTTAGTGGATGATTAACTGTTAAAAATAAATCCGGATAGCAATTTGCGATTAACTTAAACTGCAGAGCAAATGAAATACTGTTAACTGTAGTAGAAATATCGAACCGGAAAAGTCTAGATGATGGAAATGAAGTAGGTACAGGAAACTAAATTTCAAAGTTTTCCAGGGAAAAGTTGTAACAATTTTAATTAAAGCCGTATCGTAAATTAAATGTGGAATTTGGATCTTTTCGGTAATTACCCCAAGAAAATCTTGTGATGAAACAGTTTCTATTAATTAATTCCGTGCTGACACTAAAATATTTTATAATTAAAATTTTGCGATTACATTCTTTATGTGAAGTCTTGACGGACTGTATTTTTTAATAGGGTCTTTAAAATATGAGAATATATAACTACCGCCCTGTTTAGAATATATTTTACTTACTTCAGTGGTTTTAATAAACATCCAGAATTTGAAATATTTTTTGTCCCCAAACTAGAATTTTTCAATTGAGTTTTTAATAATAAAATAAGAAAAGTAATGAAAATTATATTTGCTAACAAATTATAGCTTCTCATCATGGGATTAGTAATAATTAAATCTTACTGACATTTTGTTTGCCAAGCAGTGGTAAACTTCATACATATAATATATAAATATAAAATATATAGGTTGTTTCATTTAACGAAACAAAGTTTAGGCTAATATCATTGAAACGGTAGTGACAAACAAATACACATTATGCCACGTAGTGACATTTTTAAATCATTCGATATCGGGATATACAGGGTGTTTATTAAACATGCGGCAAAAATTCAAGAGGTTATTCCCTGTACTATTCTAAGAATATTTTGTCCTTTGATGATTTTTGAAAAGTCGCTTTGTTTCGAAGATACAGGGCGAACAAAATTTTCGACAATAACAACATTTTTTATTACCAAAAATTACATGTAAAGTTTCTTAATCTACAAGAACTGTTGAAAATGACTACCTCCAGTTACGATGCAAGAATCCAATCTTCTCCTCATTAACTGCCGAACTCTTTCAAAAACACCAGGGTCGTTTCTTATTGAGTTACAACCAGCAATTATTCGATTTCTTAAATCTTCCACATTTTCCACTGGAGTAGAATAAACTAATGACTTTAGATGGCCCCATAGGATATAATCCAGGGGATTTAAGTCCGGGGATCGAGCAGGCCATAAGTGAGATCCACTCGACCAATCCAGCGATCTCCGTATGTTACTGTTAAAAACTCACGAGCAACCACACTAAACTGCGCTGGTGCACCATCGTGCATAAACCACATTGCATTTCTTGTTGCCAATGGTACATCCTCCAGAAACTCGGGTAGAGTCTGTTCCAACAAGTTGCGAGACACCTCGCCGGTAAGTCTTCATGGTAGAAATACCGGTCCAATTAGCCAGTCACCCACGGTTCCAACCCAAACGTTCAACGAGAACTGATGTTAAAAACGATCTTCAAGTACCTCATGTGGATTTTCTTCAGCCCACACATGGTTATTGTGAAAATTCCTTATTGCATTTCTTGAGAAATTCGCTTCATCGGCAAAAAGAATCAGCGAGGAGAGAAGATCGCTACGTCTCGTAAGAGATAAAGCACTCTAAGAAGAAGAATACGTGGAGGCAAATCAACAGGAAGAAGTGCCTGAACGCGTTGTATGTGGTATACAAATAATCCCTAAGAATTTTCCAAACAGTCCCATTATTTACATTCAAAGTATTTGCAATTTTTCGAGTAGAAGTACCTGGATCTTTCTCTATCATGTCAAACACATTCTCTTCTATTTCTACCGTTCTTACTATCATTGGTCTTCCTGGTCCTCCACTTCGTTTCAATGTGCCTGTTTCATGAAGACGTTGATGAATACTTTGGAAGTTTTTTCTATCAGGAACATAACGGTCAGGAAATCGTTCAACCGCCTAGCTTGTAATGAATTGCCATCAGCAAGTCCATAAATGAAATGCATGCCAGTCATCTCGGCGTTCGTATAGCGATTCATGATAGAGGCCTTCACTAACAAAAGTTTAAGTATTAAAGACAGAAAATACACGTCAAACAGCCAAACGTCAATCAGTCTCAACAAATTAGACACATACAAAATGATCAATCACGAGACGTATTCAAATGAAATCCACGTTTAAACTGATTTTCTTTTCAATGTCTGCACTTGCCAGCTGTTAGTGGATAAAACAGCCGTTCTTAGTAATCGGAATGTTGTTAAAAGATAACAACCAATTTTTAAAAATTTTTTTAAACTCGGTAAGGCCAGTGTAGTACGCCATACTTTTATTTCGGCTACATTAATAATTTGAGAAACATCAAAATGGGTTTGGTCGAAAATTGTTCTCGTCCTGTATCTTCGAAAAACGCGGCTTTTCAAAAATCATCAAAGGACAAAATATTCCTAGAATAGTCCAGGGGATAACCCCTTGAATTTTTGCCGGATGTTTAATAAACACCCTGTATATAGGCTGGGCCAGGTAAGACCCCCCCCCTTAAAAGTGGTAGTAGTTAACAGTTTTACTTCTATTATTTCTATTAGTATTCAGCAAGAAAAGCGTCCATTCGTGCAACTGTGCTAAAAAGTAAACAAGTATAAAACAAAAAAAATAGTAAAGCTTTATTTCATTCAGTAAATGTTCAGAATTGCCTCTGTTCACATCCTCACAAATTTTCTAATTCGTTCTCGAAACGATCTTCGGGCTGGAGCAAGCGTGTCAGGTGTAGTTGATGTACCCATCTCGATTATTCTATTTTGTAAAACCTACTATTTTTCTACTGGAGTCCGGTATAATTGTTTTTTAAATTAACCCGAAGAAAAAAGTCTATTGGGGTGATATAGATGTACAGCTCTTCTTCCAACCCAATTTACTTCAAATACCTATATTATTCAAGTAATTCCTAACGATCTAACTGTAGCAAGCAGGACAGCCATCATGTTGACAAAGTTTTAGTTGTATATTGAGTTCTATATTTTCCAACAACCCGCGTAAAATGTTTTGTAGGGAATTCAAGTAAGGTTGTCCAGTTAAATTTTATGGAAGAAGTGTGATCCAATAATATGGTCACCTACTACACCACACCAAACTTTTTACAAAAACTGTTTCAAACTAGATAACACAGATCCAGTGGAGATTTTCTTGTGCGTAATAGTGCGATATGCCAATTCACTTCAGCATTGTTTAAAAATTCTTTGAAAAGCTCACTGAATATGTATATGGTCGATTTTTTAGTTGAAGCGATGGAAATAAGAAAGAGCTAAGGAATTAAGTATATTTGCCGAAGAACTGAAAGCTTTACGTATTTTTCTATTATTTTGTTTGCCACTGCGACGAATACGCTGTCAACAAGATGGAGCACCGCTCCATTGTAGAATGAACGTTCATATAATAATATAATAATAATCATATAATTTATCACCCAAAATAATACAAAATATAGTATAATATTTTTATGGGAAGTTTGGCTATTTCTAAATATTGTACAGAGGACACTTGGTTATAAAGTTGGTATATTTTTAATTATCTAATAATGGTTTCATAATAACTGTTATATATTATTCGTTGCAACATTGGCTGAAGGTATATCTAAACACAGCTTTTTAATAGTATATTAAAGTATAAGTGGATATTAAGGTCTTTAAAACACGCGCGATTTTTCGAGCACGACGGCGCAGCCAGAGTGCTCGAAATAGAGCAAGTGTTTTAAAGACCAGTTATCCACGAATACTTTACGTTATTTTTTTTAATTGGTACACTTTGAAATCATAAATACTGGTATTATTACTACAAAAAATGGAAATAAGAACTAAAAATGTAAAATGGTTGAATTCATGATGTGACATCAGATACCTTTCGTTGTCATGGAAATGAGAAAAACAAAAATTAATTTGCAATCTGTCACATAGGATTAACTGTTGTCACTACAGTTGTTACGGGTTGTATATTGCTTTAAAATGAGTTCTAACATTGATTACTTAAATAGAAAAGCAGAATCGCGGTTAATACCGCAAAATTCGGAAGACGCTTATAAAAAAGAATATGACAAGTTCATCAAATGGATGGAAGAGCAAAAGGTAACAGATACAGATGAACGAGTTGTGCTTGCTTACCTTCAGAAAATGTCTGAGCAGTTTCTCGGGTTGTTGATGTTGCCGTGGTAACTTTAAAACACGCGCGTTTTTAAAACTTAGGTTTAAACACTCTGAGGCGTACTTTAAATAAGCAAAAAGGGGTACCAATAAAAAAAAAATTTTACTCTTTAAGAATTAAGTTAAGGTGGCTGGGGTTGACATTATAAAATAAAATATAACAAGTGGCCATGAGATTCTAATTAATTTATGTGTGTTTTCAAATTCAACGCGTTACAGAAATATGTTTGAATTATTTCTCATTTTTGCATAACCTTGTTTAGTTATATTTTGTTTGTATTTGTTTGCTGTTAAAGATGTAACAAGCATCTTCTAGATATTTTATATGAAATTGTTCGTGAGGATCAATAGGGAATTTAAATTTGAAAACCAAATACGTCTTGTAGGTATAATTGCGAATATTTTATGAATTTATAATTATAGAATGCAGTGGAATAGAAAATTTCCAATACATTTACATAATACTGCAAACAATTCTGCGAAATATGATTTTGCAATTTAAATTTTTAACTTAGATGATTTGGCGCCCCAGTAATTAATGCCTTCGGGGTAAAAATACCCTTAATAAATGCAATTCGATTGATTTTTGTAAATTAAATAGTAATTGAATAATTTCGTAACGTTTCAAAAATCGAACTATATTCAACCTGGTTATATTGGGAATACTGTTATTATCTCGTTATACCGTTGCGGTTTTCAAATATTCTTTACTTTATTAAATCTTACAATACCAGGCATAAATACATTTTTATGTTCAAAAAGGTTTTTCTCTATGGTTCTATTTTTTATTAAAAAAATAGAACCAAGTCGTCGGTCGTTAGTTGTTCGTGTGTTTTACATTTCAGATCCCGGAGATTAAGACATTTCGCAGAAGTGAATATTTTGTCACTGCAAGAGTGTAATTAAAAGATTGCTACAGTAGCTTATATTCCAGAAAAATGTCATAAACTTAGGGTACACTAGTAAATCATTTTGTGAATAAGTAGGAAGCACTTAACTACTGCCATAAATTGAAGCAATAATTCCTGAAAAACTCTTGTTTCTTATGTAAATTGATGTTTTTAGATGATGAAAAACGTTCAAAGAATATGCAAAGAATTTATTGGCACTGCAAGAATTTCCCGGGAAAACCAAAAGTAGAGAGAACTGGGAGCAATTTTGAAATTTCAGTTGGAAACATTAGGTTATGTTTGGTATTATTGGAAGAGGATTTTAAGAGTCCTATTTATTTGAAAATCTTTTTGGTACTTCTTACGGCTGAGGAAATAATTAAAAAAAAGATAATAAAATGTGATTTATATTGTTATTATGATTTAAAAATTGTAGTAGTTAGGTACCTTTTTCTTCCATTCATTTATACCACCGTCCCCTCCCCCCGAGGAACCGCTTTCGCATTACTTCAGGGGGTGCGGGCGTTCCTTACACACTAACCAATCATGCAGCATGCACCCTAAATTTAACTAAGTGAAATGAGGTCGCTTCAGCCGAATACGCGGCCGATCGGCCGCATTTCACTGTGACCTCGAGCGGCTACCCGTATTCGAACTGCTCCACCGACGTTCCTAGTATTTAGGTACCTGCAATCTAATTGTTAATCGTAATTCGATAGTTGTAATGTTTTACTGTTTGTTGTTGATTTATTCTGATCTTTGTGATTTGTTTTTTCGCAGTAATTATAGTTTTTTGCGTTTACGTATTATTCTTAAGTAGATCTGTTCGTTGTTCTCTGTTTTCCAAAATACGATACCATTTTCTAATCAAGAATGTTTTGATATGCTGATGGTATTGGGCGAATACCGCCAATACTTTAGGGCTTTTGATTGCCTTTATGCTACAAGGTACTCACAGCGTGTTCATCACTCTCGCAAAGTTTTTCAACGTCTTTCTAATCGTATGCGAACAATCAGTTAAATTCAGTGCAACAATAATAGACATCAGCAAATAAGGTGACCCATTAGAAATGCAAGAAAAGCTGACATCCTTGCCGCGTCTTGCCATCTAGTTGGCACCTTCGAAAGGTTAGTTCATCAACTAGCCCCATCCTGTGTATGTGATTATTTAGTCGGCAGTGTTCGGTGAGAATATTCCTACGATAAGTCGTAGTTTTCTCCGTGGCAGACGTGCGCAAAATCTTGCCATTTTTCGCATCCTTACTTGTCGTAATTTTTCTGTTTCTACCCATCTGTTACAATGGCGTCTTTAGGTTTCTTGATTAATTATAGTATATAGCAGAATAGGCTAGGACGCAACTGCCGGTTCGGGACCCCAAAAAGCTAGTTCCGAGTCTTGACTCGCCAGGGCATTAGTCTGCTCAGTGTCCTATATTCCTGCATGCCCTTTAACCCAGGTGAGTTCTAGGATATTATTGCTAGATGCTAGCTCCAGCGTGCACTCAAGTACCACACCTGAGACAATTTTGCATTTGTTTAGGGCCAGTACGGCCGCCCTACAGTCACTAGCTATTCTAATTGTTTTTTTTTGGATACCACGCTCCAGAATTTTGTTTCCACCCCGCATTCTGGTCATCACTTCCGCTTGAAAGACGGTCGTGAGTTTGTCTAATCTATGCTTTCGCGTAGGTCCAGGTCTTCCGAGAAGATACCTGTTGCTGTGCTTTCTGCTGTTTTGGATCCATGAGTGAAGATGGATATGTTAGGTTTGGCACATCTTCGGTGTTCGTGGGGACACTGAAGTGCTTCTTGAAGATAAATTTGGACTGGAGGCAGTCTACCACTAGCCCAAGAAGAGGCGTCTTATGGACAGCCTCTTTGAGAATGCTTTGGTGCCTCGCTATAGTGCCTTTATCATTCCGTAAACCTTTAGGGTCGCTCCCAGTGCCGTCTCCTCCACGTAGATTACAGTGAAGCGAAACCCAGAGCAAGCTCTAGAGCAAGCTCTAGAGCTGTAGTGGGTGTGGAACACATCGCACCCGTGATACTCATACAAGCCAGTCTGTGGATGTGTGGGATCTCGTTTGTCGCGGTAGCTTTCCTGATTCTGGGCTACCAGACTACAGCTTCTTAGCAGAGCATGGGCCTAATTACAGCAGTATATAGCCACAGGGCAGTTTTTGGTGATGGTCCCCAAAGTTTGCCGACATTGTCAAAAAGCCACACTTGCTTTTTCTATTTTTGTTTTGGCGTGTTTTGCCCACTTCAGTTTCTTATCAAATACTACTTCCAGGTATCTGACTTCCTCTGAAAAGGTTAGGGAAGTTTGGAAAAGCGTTGAGATCCTAGTGATCATGAATTTTCTTTTCTTTGTGAACATCATTAACACTGTCTTGATCGGATTAATGGTCAAGGAGTGCTCCGTACGTCATTGTCGAAGTACCGTTTGCATTAGATTGCACAGCACTTGTTCATACTATAGTGTAAAAACCAGCCTCATTTAGTCGGCGGAGGAGGCTGTCAACTAGTAAGTTCCATAGCAGGGGTAACAAATGCGACCTTGTGGTGAATCCTAAAATCTGCAAGTTTCCATCCATGTAATATCAATCTTCACGAACAACTATAGCGATAATGATTTACACGATCATGTGTTTTTTGCAATTGGTATCTCAGTGAACGCCGTAGCGTTCACCGACTAATACTTTGGACTGACGAAGCTATCTTTAAAAGTACCGGTAAAGCGAATATCCACAACGCGCATTATTGTAGCCAAGAAAGTCTACGGTGGTTAGAGGAAGTGGACAGCCCAAAAAAGTGGAATGTTTGATGTGGTCTCCTCAGAGGTCGAATAATTGGACTTTACTTCTTCGAAGGAACTTAAATGGAACAATATAACCAGACACTGGCTACAACAGCCTTCGTGTGGCTGCAACAGAACGGGTGTTTAGCGCATTTTTCGGTTGTTGCTCAACGTGTACTAGAACAGCTATTCCTCAGAAGAGGTAGGTAAGGAACTGTGGCATGGCCCTCGCGTTCTCTGAATCTAATGCCATTAGACATTTTCTTGTGGCGACGATTGGAAGATCTGTTCTACCAGCAATGCCATCCCACAGGAATGGACATGATACCAAGAATTTAAGATGTTTGCCGTTTCCTCCCCTCCGACGAATTCCTCCGAGCAAAAGTGATGAAAAAATGGAATTGCTTAAATGAGAGGGTTAGACATTGTGAACATATCCCTAATTAATATGTAGTTCTTTGGTCTTTCTTTTTAATTATTTCTTTAACCGTAGAAGGTATCAAATTTTTTTTAAAAAGAGTTCTTTTTAGAATCCCTAGTCAACGATATCAAACATTTGAAATTTCAAACTTGTTTCCGGGTTTCCCTACTTCTAGTTTTCCCCGGAAAATTTTAGCATTGCAAGTAAATTTTTGCATTTGCTTAAGTAGTAAAAATGTTTTCATCTACTTCATAGCTCATTGCTTTTCGAAAGAAAGAGGGTGCGGCGGGTGGTCTGAAAGAGCTTGTATCTTCTGAACCACACAAGCTAAACATGAAAATAGGTGATTTGTGCTAAGCGGGTAAGACAATACAGCAAACCATGCAAAACCAAATATTTAATTCGAAAATGCTGTTTGTTACTACTATATTCAGAATGTAATTGTGAATAAGATAATGTAAAAATATAAATTGCATTCGGGAAAGGTGGATAGAAAATGTACTAATTTTATATTACCGGCTCACCTGTACATTTATGGATAAATTTAAGATTTTTTAAAATCTATTTCTTCTTCGAGTGCTATCGATGACCGATGTTAGGGACCACTTCACCATATCTCTTTTTATCTCTGGCTATATTAAATAACTCCTGAACTGCCAGGTCGGTCCAAGTTCATAAATTTCTAAACCATGACATAGTTTTTCGCTTAATTCTTCTTTTCCCTTCTATTCTGCTCATGATGATAACTTGCAACATTCGGTATTCAACTTCGCGCATTAAGTGTCCGAAATATTCTGCTTTACGCTGTTTTCCTATTTCTCTCTGTTACATCCGAACAATGCATAACAAGAGAGTGCGCAGTGAGGTCAATGTATGCTGTTATAAATAGAACTTTTTGGGAAAAAGGCAAATAAATGAGACACAATTAAATAGTCACACTTTATTGTTAATAAACACAATTCAAAATGCATGAAAAGTACAAAATAACATGTTCATTTGAAACGCAAACACAGCATAGCTTTTGAGCTTAAAAGTTATTTACAATTCTGGTATACGAAGCTTATATTATTTAAATGCGTACAAACTAGTTTACATTTTTGCCTCTTTTTAGCATTTTATAGCACAATTAGTAAGTTACACGTCAAACATCGTTTTAATACATTAAGCTCGCTTATTAAAATTCGAACAACCTTTTTGATGATTAAAAGCGACTGTGATTGTCTGCAAGTATGTGTACTTTTTTCTTATAAATTCGTATGCTTTGAAATTTTGCAAAAAAATAAGCAGTTTTCGCATGTGGGGGCGCTGAACTGTAATGCATGATAGTTTTTGCCGAATTCGTGCAGGCTAGTTATATGCTCCCGGTTAATGAGTTGTATGTTTGGGGCACGTATGTAACGGAAACACCCTCCAGCCGCAAAAACAAGACTAATATCCGTTAATACGCGTTTTCACCGTTTAGCGTAGGCTTAGGGCGAGTAACCGAAACCGTCCTGAAACCAAACATATTTCAACCGGAAAATTGGATGAAGAGGGTTCCGCTGTAGTATTTATTTGTTTAGCAGCGTTGGCAACAGAGGCGCTTTCCAATAAAGCTTCTCGGAGGAATAGGATTTTATACTGCTTATCCGGAACCTGATTTTAATCTTAGTCATGTTAGGATAACTTCATTCTTTAAAAAAATTAAAATATATTTTTCTTAACCACAGTGAATAATTTACTAATTGTTTTTTAACTCTGTACTACGTAAGTTATGCGTATGAACAAAGTTATGTTTTTTGTGCAAATACGGACGAAGTTAGAATTAATGGTATGGGGAAATCCCCGTTGTGCGGTTGAATGGTGTATGTACATGAATATAAATGAAAGGATTGCAGGAATTCGTAGCATGCGCTGATTTACAGCAAAATACATATACAATTTTTACATAATTAATTTTTCTTGATATTAGGCTTGTTATTACTCCTTTAACTTTTTAAATATTATTGCAATGGCATAGTAATAGCTAATGCAGGTGGATTCATATCCCACGGGGAAAGTTTTGAGTTCTGAATTATGTCCTGTCTAGGTAATATGCAGACTTAATGCATAGAAAACTTCATAATATATTTATGTAGATGTCTAGGATGGGACGCGATGCTATAATTTAAAAAGTAGCTTAAGTAGTTTTCACGTGCCGTCGAATGTTAAATTTAGTCGTAAATTTATTTCTAAAGCCAAGTTCGATGATTGGACACTTGTTTAAACGAAATGTAAATTTTTTAGATAACTTTACTTAGGCTGAATGGAGACAATTTTAAAGTGGGGTGTCAGTAGAATATTATATTTTTCTTAAACTACGTTTTGACAACCACTTTGGACGGTTAAAAAGGGACAGTGGTTTTAATGAGCCATACGATTATAAAAAGCTAGCTTAACATAACAAGAATAAAGGAAATGTTAAAGTGACGTGTCAGTAGATTCGCTCTCAACTGTCAACTTTAAAGTATAAAGTTTGATGATTAGAAACGGACAGTTAAACGAGCTACAACTGAAAAATTATAGTTTAACATATGCTGATTAGAGGCAATTATACAGTGAGGTGTCGGTAGAATCGCCCTAGAATGTTAATTTTGCTTAACATTGGCTGATTTTTAAAATGAAGTGTTATGGTTAGAGTGGGACAGCTCTTTCCACGAGCTATCCCTTTAAAAGAGGTAGCTTAATTAAGCGGATTAGAGGCAATTTTAAAAAAAGGTGTCGGTAGAATCGCCCTAGTTTGCTTAACACTGACTGATGTTTAAAATGAAGTCTTATTGTTAGACTGGGACAGCTCTTTCAACGAGCTACATCTTTAAGAAGAGGTAGCTTAATTAAGCGGATTAGAGGCAATTTTAAAGTGAGGGGTTGGTAGAATCTCCCTAGAATATTAATTTTGCTTTGCTGACTGATGTTTAAAATGATGTTTTATGGTTAGAGTGGGACAGTGCTGTAAACAAGCTATACGTTTAAAAGAGGTTGCTTGATTAAGCGGATTAGAGGTAATTTTAAAGTGAGGGGTCGGTAGAATCGCCCTAGAATTTAATTTTGCTTAACACAGACTGATGTTAAAAATGATGT
>JABXWE010051089.1:0-16243 GCA_014611495.1 Limonius californicus | reverse complement strand
GTTTGTTAAAGAGAATATTCAAATCTTTGCCTAAGTTTTAGGGTGAGGCTCTTACAGTTTTAAAAGTTCGTAGATGATATTTTTGTGTCTATTAATTCAAAAACTGGTGCTTTATTTTAAAAATAATTTAATATAATAAAATAAAAAGTTAAATAACATTCTATTCCGAGCTCTGAATTTAGTTTCGGTGGGAACTTTCTACTTTTTCAAAAAGGTTCTTATGAAGCCCTCTAAGGATTAAATTCTCTGCGTAAATAAATAATACAAAGTATATACCGTGTCGTTTTTTAAATAGAACAGTTTAAAATGTTTTCCAAATTTCTACTTACGACATTGTATCAGTTTGAATATTTTGAGAAAAACTTTATTCTGCCAATTCTTTTGCATACATTTTGAAAAAGCAGAAACTGCATAAAATGGCGAAACCTGAAGAAACAAAAATAATAAGTATGTACTTCAAAAATGTGAGAAGGATAAAGCATGAGTAATGAAGGAAGTACTACCTATACTTAACACCTCATGGGCAAGTTGTTATTTTAGTTTTGCAAGCAACAAAATTAGAAACCAAGAAGACCTGTGCTCAACAACGTGCAATTCTAAAATAATGCTCGTTCGATGTAGTGCTTTGTTTACTTATTGTTAAGTGCACCCTGCTTTGCCTGCTTCTGCAAAATTGGGTATGAATTAAAAAACTAGGACTAAATTATGCCTTGTATATTAAATTTTTCCAATGAAAAACTAAAAGAATTTGAAAAATTCAAAATAGTCATACGTGTTTATCAACAGAATTACAATTGTACAATTTGTAGCATATATTTAGCATACAGGGTGCTCCAGAGGAAATTGCTTTACATTAATTTTAAAGGTTATACTGTTTTACGCATCAATGTTCAGTACCAACAAATACTTAATAAATATTTTGTCATAGCTGTTTTAAACAAAGGGAACTATACTTTTTTCAAAATAATATATATATATATTTATAAATTTGAATTTAAAATGGAAATCCTGTTATTTATATTAATTATATATAAATAATGTATAAATCACCTAAATTGTTTAAAATATATTGTTTTAAAAGTATATTTTCATAGATAACTCCCTAAAAGCAAAAATTTAGTAAAGTTCATCAAATAGTTTAACTTTAACAAAATTCATATCCTTGTTTCTATTTCAAAATGGTGACAGGGCCAATGGCCACGTCACGAAATTATAGCAACCTCCAAATTGGAAATAAATTATGACCACCTTCGAACTAGAGCCCACACAACAAAAGCTTCCAACTTTATAAAATTTAATCATTCGCGGGGTACCACACCGAGCGTTTCTAGAAAGTAGATCATAGTTGCCGCACTGAAGTCTAAAAGCGGATTTAGATCGCTAACGACTACATACCGAACCACAGCTCACTAGATTGAACAGCGGTTGTTACGCTGGCTGTTTGCATTTGGTTATTTTTTTAATTTTTTATGTGATGAAAATAGTTTTAGTAAATGCGTTATAAATAAAAAGTGTAAGTGAAAAAGTTTGCTGCTTAAGCTGAATTAATCCAAAACGCAAGCGTGCTGTAGTTGAACTTGAAACTTAATTTGTGCTGCATTTCAACGGCTTAACGCTGATTGTTTCAATTATGCATTAACTTTCTTCCGGTTTTAATATAGTGGCCGAATATTATCAAATCAGAGCTTCAATTGTGCATACTTTTGTCAAAAAATAAAATTAAATTAAAACCTTAAATTGCTTCTTTGTGTCTATTAATAAAACGCCACAAGGTCGTTCTTTCTGTCAAAACGTCTTCATTAGCGACGCTCATTTATATTTTTCCGCGGCTTCGGTTGAATTTAAAAATCCGAAAATAGAAAGAATGCGCAGCCACTTAACCAAGCCCACATGCTTTAACAAGCACTTTTTAAATTAAAGCCTGAAATCTGAAACCTTCATTTAGAGCATTTTTTAAATGCTAACTTAACTGTGTTGACGTCAGAGGTTGCGAGGCGTCACGACGCTCTCGTTGAGAATCTCCGCGAATGTCTAATAACCAATAGGAATGCAGACAGGTTATTTAGAGCAGTATTTGTGAGTTTATTCACGGACAGAACAAGCCGCGAGTAACAAGCTTTTCTGCTCTCCTAGGTGGACATTTGCCAAGAGGTGCATTTTAAGCCCTCCTCGGATTTTCATTAGAATGCATTCCACGCTTGGAAACTCCTTGAAATCGCCACAATGCTGTAGATTGGCTTTTAATTGCTTGGTGCTGGAAGCCTTAGCGCTGCCACCAAAATTAACATTGCTAACTGTTCCCGCATAAATAACATCCAGGACCTCGTAGCCTTTATGTTTTTGAAAATGCGAACGAATTTAACCTGCCGAGTGATGGAACAGCAAGCTTTACAAATATATAACCTTGAAATACCACTTAAATAGTTCAGCTTAGCAACAGCGCAAAAACTCGAAAAAACAACTTTCAAACGATCAGCTCTTGATTTTTATCTATTTCACGTACACCACTGCTTTTTCTCATAAATACTTCATTAATGGGAATAAGTACTATTGTATTACACGAGGTGACTAATCTCAACGTGACCATGGCGTTATTTTAGTACAAGCACAGGGGAATCCGCTTTTCTACCAACAAAAATAGCTTCAAGTACCTGCGATTCATCAAAATTTTTTGTTATATGGAAATTACGTTTTCGCCCACTAGATCTGGCAAGTTCATCTTAATATAATGATTTAGCACATTATTAGTTGCCAAGAGTGCTTAAAATTTCAGTGCCCTTAGGTAAGCACGTGTTGAAAGAACTTTTAACATTAACTGTTGTTAAATGTGACCAAACACAATTTTTAAAAGTCATGTTGTTAGCTTGCTTAGAAACAAACCAAATCGGTTATAACAAAGCCTCTAGATCTGTAAATAGTTCTTGTTTTATCCGCAAAAAATATCAATAGCATACATTTTTACATTTAAAATATCTTGTGAAATTTTAAACTAGCTATTATATACTAGCATAGAAGAAAACGTATAAATAAATTATGGTATTTTACATGCGTTAAATGTGAAATCCCCGTTTAAAATTATTTATAAAATTAATCTACTAAAATTGTTTTCAAAGCACGCCAATATTCCAATTTCAAAAATACGTCATAATTTGCAGGAAAATATTTTTTAAGTAACAACAGTTTCAAATATCAGAAATTTTTAATTTTTGCTGGTTATTTCGGGTGACAATCGCAATAAGCTAGTAATACATTACAGTAAACATTGACAATCCAAACATTTACCTCGTCTTCTCCAGGATTTCTAATTGTATTTGGCACAAAAATCATAAAAAAGAATTGCTTCTAATATAATCCCCCAACAAAACAAACAGGAAATTTTTCAGGTTCCTCTTTTTAATATTCCCTTCCGAAATATTTTTCGTATATTATACCAACACCAACAGTAAAATACGGGGAGAAAATTTCAAGGCAACACGTCGAGGAAAGCAGCTTAATTTAAAATTACGGTCATGTTCTCTTTAGGTTGCAGAACGCAGCTTTGTGTCTCGGTAAAGTTCCGGAGGAATCTTCCCTAACTGCACTGCTGACAAACACAATGCGAATTCCAGCAGAGAACGCTCGTTATAAAGTCGCAGTACGAGTTTAAAATTTCTTTAATGTGGTGTATACGATGGCTTTATTCGAGCAACTAGGAAACACATTCGAAATTATGTGAAACTTTAAATGTAAATTTCTACGCCACTGATGCGATTCTCACACATCTACGCTCAATTAAAGTTTCCACCTCCAATTAATTAGGTGAAGCAGCTAATTCGGCAAGAAACAAATCTGCTTTTCAGCTTTAAATTGATCCAGGCACAAAAGAAAAACCAGCTAACCAAGTTTTTCAGTTTTTGTTGTATTTTAGTACAGCGGGGCTGGTAGATGAGAAATTAACCCTAAAAAGAAATTTGTAAGGCGCTTATCGTTCCTTAATGAACGACTAAAAAGTTGAGCGAATAATGAGAAGAAGCGATACAAAAAATTTCCTCTGCTCTTTTACTTCTTGCTCGTCGAGTTTAGAGGAAATGAAAGTTTATTTAGTGCAAGGATTTTTTTAATTGTGCAAATAATACCCCCGGTGCTCTGAATGACAACAATTTTAGATTTTTTTTTAATCAACCTATTTATAACTACGTAAAGCGTAAAACTATATACCCAAAGAAATTCGCACATAAAACAGTTTGAAACAAGTATTAGTAACACTTGCTTTAACGCAAATTACAAAAGCTAAAATACATAATTGCAAAAGCCTTGTGAAAAAATGGATTCACCTAATCAACAAAATTAAAGGCAACAAAGGACGTTATAAACTTCTCACAACTGTATATTAAATAAAAAATCATATTTAAAATTCTTTTGTTCTCTGCTTTTTGTGCTAAGACAAGAAATATGACAAAAAATACTTTTGTAATAAGTATTTTATACAAAGAAAATTAGTTTAAAAGTGAGGCAGTACAGTCAGAATTTTACCTTGTACTCATTTTTTAAAAATGAGAGATATATTCTTATAAATTGCCGAAATATATATTTCTGCTATAAAAAAATAACGTTTTCTTTCTTCCAAGATTTGTTCTAGAACATTACAAACATGATAACAGTAGGTTTTCGATATTACATAGCAGAAAAATGTTTCTGCTGATAATGCTAAACACTAACACTTGGGCGACTTGCATATTCTAATAAATTTCTGTCTGCTAAAAGGTAGGGATGTATACAGTATACAAACGTTTATCATCTGCAGTTTAACGGCTCCACAGAAAGATTGCATATCGCTCATTCAACTTTAAGTCATCGCCCTTTATGCAATTTTGTTTTGATTTTGAAGAGTCATGGACTATAGAACCACTGTCGCCTAAACAATTTTTTTTAGATTTCTATTTTACATGTCTTTGCTGGGAACGCAAAACACATATACAGATAAAATTATTTTTGTTATTTTATATTTTGTTTAATAATATTTAAGTTATTTCCGGAACCAAAATCAAAAACAATCTATTTTAAATACGGAAAGTGTCGCTTTGGTTTTTGCGTACAATGCCTTCTACTACTCAGTTTAATTTTGGATACGTTTTGCACACCACCCAGTAACTGCAACGCCACAACGTCGAATCCTTTCCTTAAACTTCACTTCATAGATTTCCTTTTGTTGCAGAAAAACATGGAACAGTTCGAGCAATTGCTTACGTGCGCCATTTGCTTGGATCGATACCGAAATCCGAAATTGCTGCCATGTCAACACAGCTTCTGCATGGAACCCTGTTTGGAGGGACTCGTGGACTACGTACGACGTCAGGTAACACGCAAATTCACATTCTTAACCCGAACGTTCTAAAAATACACTATGAACACAAGTTCAGAAATACTAATAGATTCACAAACAGGAACAGATAACCGCACCCACGCTCTGATTTTGAGTTTTTATCTCTTTTATCCTTTTCTGCCACTCGCATTCCTTTTCTAAATTGCTTTCTTTTAGGTAAAATGTCCAGAATGTCGCGCCGAGCACAGAATCCCATACCAAGGTGTTCAAGGATTTCCAACCAACGTCACCCTTCAAAGATTTTTGGAACTACACATAGAAATTACCGGAGAATTGCCCGATCCCACGAGCGGACAAGTGATGGAACGATGCAACGTGTGTTCGGAGAAGGCTTATTGCAGCTTCTGCTTCCATTGCGAGAAAAAAGTATGCCCCGACTGCAAAGGCGCTCACATGGATATACTCAGAAGGGAAATATGTAGAATTAACAATCAAATACGCAGAAGCATACACAGACTTCAAGACTCCTTAGCTTTAGTGGAAAAGAACACCCAAAACATCCAGACGAATTGTTCGTCAGTATCAGAGGAAGTAGAAGAAATTTACAGAAGATTATCGAAAGCGCTCAAGGACCGAACGGAGTACTTACGAGGAGAAGTAGATAGATACTTAGGCACAGAATTGCGTAGCTTAACCAGTTTAAAAGAAAATTTAGAGCAAGAAATAGCTAATATTCTAAGTAACTGTGACTTAGCCGACAAACACATAAACGAGAATGTAGATTGGGACGATTGTGAATTAATGGATGCCAAAGAGATTTTCCTTAAGACTGTAGAATTCATAAGAAACTTCGAATATGAAAATTCTGATTACAGTAGGAAAGTAAGATTAATTCTAGCTCACGATCCCAATCAACTAGTACTACACGTAGCCGGTTTCGGAGATTTAAATATTTCAAATACACCGCATCAGTTTGGGGTTGGCAGTGGTTTGCTCCAACCACCTGGTGGTCCAGGTCTGATGCGGTCCAAGAGTGATCATAGATTAGCATCCCAATTTAGACAACAAGAAGAGAGAGGTTACGACAAAGGTTACGGAGATGTAAATCCAGAAGATCTGCCTCTTGGGGGTAGGAAGTTTGGTGATAGAACCACCAGAGCCACCACAACCAGTACAGACAGATATGATCGTTACAATAGAACAGGCGGTACCACAGATTACGGTGGTGAAGATTACGACGATAGCAGCAGACCTGCTAGATCTCGCTATCGTTCTAGATTTAATCGTCATGCAGCTGGAGAAAATGATTCCGATACAGAACCGGCCACAAGGGGGGTTCGATTTAGTGAACAACACAATAAGGAACAACCAAGAAACTTGGACACCGAAGAGGTCACTCGTGGACCACTTAGCGGTATTCAGAGACTAGCGGATTCTCCTAGAGTAATGAAAAAACTACAAGAAAACGATTCCAACAAAAAGAAGGAAAAGGATACTCCTCCAACTCAACCTCCAGCCCAACCAAAAGTCACCCCGACTCAGAAGAAACCTCCACCAGCTAACCGACAAGCAAGCGAAGATGACGAGATTTCTAAAATTAAGAAACAGAACAAAGGCGCTACTACCTCAACCGCAACCACAGAAACAACCGAAACCCGGCTACCGACCGATCGTGTAGCCGTTATAAAGCGTGGAGAAGAAACAGAGGAGAGGCATGGAAGTACAAGGAAAACTCCAGCCTCAGAGGTGAGTGACGAGCCGTAACCTCAACACGTACCTGATTAAACGTAGTAGAATAATAACAGAATAAAAGCTGTTTTGTTAAATGTTGTTTGCTGTGATTTTACAATAACACATCTACATCACCTGAACGTACAGTTCCGATCACACATTGGCATGTTTCTGCTCTGTCCGTACCTTTGTCTAATCTTCTTGCACAAAAGAAGTCAAACCCACTCGAAGATCCCCACTCCTTGTGTTTATGTGTGTGAAGCATGAAGATAACAATTTGCAAGCTAATACGATGTTTTCTTCAGGCCGCATCGTCTGACGAAGAATCCGATGCATCTGTAGGTTCCTTACAGCAAGCCCAACGAAAAGCAACAAAAGGGGCTGCTCCAGCGAGAAGGCCCTCGGGACCCGAGCCTCCAGTGCAAAATAAAAAAACCGGACGCTCCCCGAGTTCAGACTCCAGCACGTCTTCGGAATCGTCCACGTCAAGCGCTATAAGGAACACCGGGGCTGCATATACAACCGAAGAAGTTAAGCAAAAGTTTTTATCACGAGGAAAACCTGCAGATAGCGCTCCAGAATCTGCTCGTACGCGAACTTCGTCAGGGGGTTCTAATACCAGTAAAGGTTCGTCTACTCAAAAAACATTTCAAAGTCGTTTCTTACCAAATCGAACTCCTACAGTACCACCTACGTCAACTGCTACAGCTAAGGAAGAATCAAGCAGCGAAGAAGAAACAGAGAGCGAGGAAGAGACCGATGAAGACGCCGCAAAAGCCACCAACAAGGAAATGGCCAAAACAGACATTGGTCCCTTACTAGCCCGCAGTGCGGTTGCTAGAGATACCACCGACATTGCACCAAAATCCAAGGATGAACCTAGCTATGGAAGATCTAGGTATCAGAACGATGACTCTTCAACTAATTCGTATACCAGAACGCGCGCCAAAGATGACGAACCTTCTTACGGATACACAAGTCGGTTCGTCAACAAAAGCAAAAGCACGCCAGGCGTCACACCAGAAGATGAGGACCGCAAATATGGTTTAGACGACGGCGATAGCAAATATTCCAGCGGAAAGTCACGATACTCCGCCCTCAAAGACAGAAGGCAGCGTTTGGCGAGAAGCAAAAGCAGTCACGCATTCGGAGACGAAGATGAAACCGACGAACCCATTTCTCCAACTACTGCAAACCCAACAGCCTACATGCAATCCAAAGGATATGGCTCCGCAACATCGTCCGGAAATGATCTTGCACGAAGCCGTTCTTCACACGCCCTCAAGTCAAGGGAAAATTCCCCAGACCGTGGTGCAGGAGGAGAAAAAGATGGGGCGGCGCTCAGTTCTTGGGCTAGATACTTAAAGAATAAGTATGGTAACAGAAGTTCTGCTAAAGATAAAGACGCAGCGTCTGGTACGACTTCGCCGTCAGCCAGCAGCTCGTCTGCAGCACGAAGACTTTCCTTGGGACTTCCATTGAGGTCCTCCGACGTCGGGAGCTCTGATGACGACCAAAAAAACATGCTAGGCTCCCCCACTACCCCTACAGCAGCTACGGTGGCAGCAGCAGCCGGTAAGTAGAAATATTAAACATTTCAAAAAACCCTCTTAAACGCTCAACTGTAAATTTGTCAAAAAAATACATTTATAGCGTACATTAAAGAGAAAACTCGGCAACAGTGGACATTAATCTAAATCAGACGTCCCCTATATCTCTTATTTGCACTTATATTGTACGCCTAAAGACTCAGGGATGGAATTGACAAATAATACTTCCTTTCAGGTATCGCAGCGGCGGCAGCAGGTACCTCCCCTAAGGAGCAGTATCTGCTAAAAAGTCACTTGCTGTTCAAGATAGGGGGGCGGGGGAGCGAGCCCGGATTATTTACTTGGCCCCGAGGAGTCGCAGTGGGGCCCGATAATTCAATTGTAGTCGCAGACTCTTCCAATCATCGCGTTCAAGTTTTCGATGCCAATGGCAATTTTCTTAAAGAGTTTGGTCAATATGGAAATGGCGAAGGAGAATTCGATTGCCTTGCCGGAGTAGCAGTTAACAGAATTGGGCAATACATTATTGCCGACAGATACAATCATAGAATACAAGTAAGTGCTGATATTTTCTTCAATTTACGTAATTTTACTTGTTACTGTTGAATAGGTCTTTGATCCTTCTGGTCGTTTCTTGAGATCTTTCGGAAGTCAAGGAACTGCCGATGGAAGATTCAACTATCCATGGGGTATAACGACTGATGCCTTAGGTTTTATCTACGTATGTGATAAAGAAAACCATAGAGTTCAGGTAAAAATTTTCTTAAATTAATTGACTACAAAGACGTAACACTTTCTCTTTTAGGTTTTCCAATCAGATGGAACTTTTGTAGGCAAATTTGGTTCAATGGGCAACAAACCAGGACAACTAGAACATCCCCATTACATAGCAGTTTCAAATACTAACAGGGTTATTGTTTCTGATTCAAATAACCATAGGATACAAATATTTGACGTAAATGGTAAGGTTCTTTCGACGTTTGGAAGTGAAGGTTCAAACGAAGGACAGTTTAAATTCCCAAGGTAAACTTTACAACGAAATAAATGAGGCGTCTTTAACGAATGGTTTTCCAGGGGTGTAGCTGTAGATGATCAAGGTTTTATATGCGTGGCAGATTCAGGCAATAACAGAATTCAGATTTTCCATCCCGATGGTGCTTTTCTTAAGGCTTTCGGTATGTGGGGTTCTATGGACGGTGAATTTAAAGGTCTTGAAGGTGTCGCCGTAACATCGAGCGGAAACGTATTAGTGTGTGATCGGGAAAATCATAGAATTCAGGTGTTTTAACTTTTAGATTAATAACTTTATTTCCTCAATGCCATTTTGTTTACATTTTGTTTAATATACAGTGTGTGCGACTTATTCTGATTAAATAAATTTGCATTTCAATTTAGATTGTGTAATATTTATTTCAATTTTGAAATCCTCGTGTAATCCTCAGTAAATAGTAACTAAATCTGTTTTTAATACGGAGATAAGGGATATTCAGATTGAGAACATTGTTATTAACCCGTTAACACTTAGTGGTTAAAAATTTGGCCACCAGGAAAGATCCCTGTATGCACACCTATCGTTTTTTTTCTTAATGCTAGTTAAAAGGTATTTGCGTGTTGCCTTATGAATGGTGTGCTCCTAATGAGGTGTATTTTATTAATTTGATCTGTCAGGAGCCATTAATTGGGGTGGCAAAATAATTAGCCACCAAGCTTTTAGGTACACCTCTAATTCTGCATGTTTGGTGGTTAAAAATGTAACCACATTTTAATAGTAAGTAAAATCAAGGTTTTCTCAAAGAAAATTATTATACTGCAATACAATATCATTTATTGATATAACTAAAATTTTGTCTTACACAAAATAAAGGTAGTAATGTTTGTTACAAAGTTATATAACAAAACATTGTAGAACATACAAACCAAGAACAGAAACACTTTATAATTCTCTCTCAAAACAAATAATTATTGATGTTAGCAAATAATACAAAATATTGTAAATTTATAACTAAAAAATACTCTTACAAATACTAACCAACAGTGTGAAATGGAACAAAACAAACTAAGCATAAAGACACTTTGCAAGACTTGCACTCAATTGATGAGCGCTTCACATCTTTCTTGGTGCTACAGTATGGACATCTTCTGCAGCTACCTTTTACTGGTAAATGCTCACCAACGTTACTTATCTTTATAATAGTAAATGCAAAAATAAAGCTGAAAGGTTATGCAGAAAACCAAATAGCAGTATTTTTTTCCAAAACAAAAATTTGTAGTCAACACCAAACAGCAGCGTCCGCTACGATACTGCTACATGGCACGCTTTTTTGAAATATGAGAAATAACTCGTGAGCCGTAGGGTTTCTAGATTAATATGCTATGAAGTTTAGTTTCAGGATACCCTAGGTTTACAAAACATGTATCATTTACTTTTAACAATAAATAGCTTTGTAATAATTGACCTCCAAAGTTATGCATATTTTGTTCAAATTTAGGTTAGAATTATCATTACTATGAAAATGATATAAATTGCAACATAAACCTTTAGATAATATCGAAAAAATAAAGTATACTTACTTGCAAGGGATCGTATTTTACAACAATACACCATAACACCGTATAAATTCATCAAACTCAATAAAAAAAAGTATTTGTTGTAAAAATCAAATTAGCACTGCACCCAAGTGCACAACATCTGAAGAGTGGTCAAATATTTAACCACCTATTATATGGGGGGCGCTAAATCCCATCACGTAATTTTGCAATTGAAAGTGGTTAGCTCATTAGCCACTAAACATCTACAGAAGCTATACGTGTCAATATGGTCCACTTCGGATAAGTATACAACGTAATATTCTCCTTAAATGAAAGTGGTCAAAGTTTTAGCCACCATGCCATAAAGCAAATGAAGCCATTCAATGCTTGAGCGCTAAAGGGATATTATGGGGAAGCTACAAACGGCCAAGAAGGTACTGTACTTGAAGAAACCGAAGAAGCTAGTTGTGAAAGTGATTTGAAAAGCGAAGAACAGCCGGATGCTTGTCCCAGCACTTCAGCAGCAGGCCCTTCAGGGAAAAAGCTAACTGACACACCCAGTGATGTTGAGAAATTCGTAAAAGAAAACGAATTGACTGTAAAATCAAACATTACGTGGCGAAGAGGTCTCATTTACCAGACACCATTAATAAATTGGTATAAGAAAACTGGGACGAACCTCAGCGAAATTGAATCCCCTGTGACAATCTTTTCAAAATATTTTACAGACGATTTGTTCAATGATATGTCCGTTTACACCAATATGTATCACATTCAAAATAACACCAGGTTCGAGACGACAACTCCTGAAGAATTGAAAACGTTTGTGAGAATACACATAATGATGGGTAACTTGCACTACCCCCGGATTCGTTTATACTGGAACTCAAAGCTATGTGTTCCGATTATTAGCGATTATATGAACTTCAATAGATTCAGCAAGCTGAGAACCCACGTCCACTTTGTGGATATCAATCAACAAGCAACTAATGAAGACCGGTTTTGGAAAATCCGACCACTGTATAACTGCATTAGGAAGAGATGTTTGGAACTACAGTTAGAAACAAAGTTGAGTATAGATGAGCAAATAATTCCATTCAAGGGGCAGCTCAATGTCAAGCAATATGTCAAAGGCAAGCCATGTCCCTGGGGCATAAAATTATTCGCACTATGCGGCTCGAGTGGTATTTTATACGACTTTATTTTATATCAGGGTTCAACAACTGAATTTGATCCCCTTCACAAAAGTGTGTTCGGAAAGAGAGCGGCAGTGGTTACAAAATTGGCCGAAACAATAGAAGATCCCAATCACCAACTTTATTATGATAATTATTTCTCAAATTATCAACTACTTCAGTGGCTCCGTAATCGTAACATCTATGCCAGTGGCACAGTACGAGTGAATAGATTTGGAAAACTACCCTTTTCTACGGAGAATGAATTGAAAAAAAAGGGAAGAGGCTGTTCCGAAGAACTTATCAGCGGGGATGGCCAAGTACTAACGACCCGCTGGTATGACAACAAAATAGTCAATATGGGGTCTAACTTTCAGACAGTTGGCTTACAAGATAGTTGCCGAAGATGGGACAAAACGAATAAACAGTATATTGATGTCGCACTTCCAGAATGTATTAGACTGCAGGGATGAGCAACACGCGGCCCGCGGGCCGCATGCGGCCCGGCTCACTTTTTCGTGCGGCCCTTCAAAGCTTTACTTTTTAACTTTTGAAATACATATATATTTCTATGTGTTAAATTAGAAAAAAGTCCATTAAATTACAAAAAGTATATGAATATATTTTAAAGCAGTTCCGATTTCACAAATATTGCACATTTGAAGAAGCCATTCACACAACTCGTGCCGACGTACATAATCCGCTGGTTGCAAACCTTGAACGCGTTGAACGTGGTAAGGGTATAGTCCCTGGTCCCGCAAAATCCGCCACACGGTAGAATGGGAAACGCCTGTTTGTAACGCAAGTCTTCTAGTGCTAACACTAGGACTTTCCTCCACTAATTCCAAGACATGCTGTTCTACATTATCGACCCTTTCTGCTCTTGGACGACCGCGATGATGGTTTTGTGGTTGATCCGTGCCATAATCCCGTAAATGTTGGACTGTTGTAGTAAATGCACGGCTGTTTGGAATGCGGCGCTGAGGATATCGCCTGGCCCTTAGAGCGTTTACTTAAGCTTCCCCGTAAATAAGAACAACATCAGTATAAGTTCAATGTTCGTAAAATTTTCCATTTTGGTAGAAACACTGCTTTCCAGCTTCAACAACAGGCTAAATAGAAATTACTGACCTACCTAATAGTATTGGTTTGTGGCAGGTGATAAGAAAGTTTTTTGCACTTCTACCTTACTCTCCTTTGCATAGCATGTCTTTGAACTCAAATTTTTGCTATTATTCTGCTGTATTCAAACAATTTGGGTCAAATTTTCAATTATTATTTTCTTATATCTTAAGGGCCCCATTGCCAAAGAAATGCTTTTTCTAGTTTGTATATATTGTAATCTACCATCGGATTTAATATTTGTATCTGTTTCTGATACACCCTGTGTAGACCAATTGGTTGCAAAGAAGCAATGCCAAACTTCTCATTAAAATTTGTTTAAGATTTTTTCCCATAATAATTACTCTTTGATTTCTTTTATACTATTTCTATTATATGTTTTTTTTGTGTTTTTTTTTGTATAGAGTTGTTATTTTGTTCATTTTATTAATAACGAGATAATTTGAGTTTATCATCTAGTGTTGCGTTTCTTATATGCGGCCCGCACAACATTTTTAAATTTGTAGTTGGCCCATTGTAAAAAAAGGTTGCTCATCCCTGTATTAGAGCGTACAACAGTAATATGGGAGGAGTAGACAAACTAGACTTTCTAATGACAATATATCGTACATTTATTAGGTCCAGAAAATGGACACTACGCATGTTTACACATGCAATAGATCTAGCCTGCACCAATGCCTGGCTGGAATATCGTGAACAAGCTGTGGAGCTAAAACTTCGTAAGACAGAAATAATGGATCTCTTTCACTTCCGTTTGTATATAGCGGAAGCTTTGATCATGGGCGGGAACCAGAAAATGAAGAAACGTGGAAGACCGACAACTATCACGAAAATGTCTCCCGTATCATCGAGGTCTTCATCACTAACCCCTCAATCCAGGTCACGATCTGCTACACCTCCTGTGGTGAAGAAGATTCGAGCAGAAACAGCCCCACCAATGGAAGTACGGCTTGACAGTGTTGGACATCTGCCTGAATTCGACGACAAACCTAGGCACTCTCAAACAAGATGCAAATATCCGAATTGTAAAGGGAAAACACATATATTTTGCTCAAAATGTAAAGTACATTTGTGTATTCAAAAGACACAGAATTGTTTCTCATTGTATCATACTAAATAAACGTTTTTGATTTACATGCATATCCTTTACCTTTTAACCTTCGAGTCACGATGTACTACATGTAGCACATCTCATATTTTGAAAAAGGGGCATATTAAAAAATTTTCACAAACGCCAAAAAATTTCAAAAAATTCAGTCTGTATGTCCACCAAATTTCATAATTTTTACACAAAAAATGTAAATTCATGACTGAAAGGGTTAATAAGAGAAGGATACACATCAAAACCTCAACAGGGTTCTAAATTCAAGATCTTAAAATTAAATTCAACAAATTATCTTCCTACCTTGATAGATCTGCTGGATGAAGAGTTCGGAAGCAGATGATAACACAATATTGGTTTAATCAAATGTTCAACTTAAGAACTTCTAACTTTAGACACCATCACTTAGATTAATGATCCACTGTAAATATTTTAATGAAAAGCTTTTTTAATGTTTTACAAAAACATTACTTGCAGGTACGTATGTCAAATCTTCTGCAAATTTTGGTAAATTTACCGGCAGCTGTTGACACACAAAAAAGAGTGAGGTTATTGCAAATTCGTACCTTATACGTAAGCATTAGATTTTTCACAATAACGGAAATTTGAATGTGAAAAATAAAATTTTAATAACATTTACATTAAGTATTTAAGCTAATCACATCACAATATATAAATAAATAATAGATAGGTAAAAGGAAACCGAGCGATATAAAATGAGCTACACAAAAAAAGAAGATAATTTTGAGCTAGTTGCCCGTAATCGGTGTAGGCTTTCAAATTTCCAGCTGCTGAAGCCAACAGATAATCAAATTTTCTTCATAAATCGTTGGTAACACGCTTCAATTTTATGAAAGATTGTGCGTGACGTCATCAAAATACATAAAAATATTTTGACATTTTTTACTTACATGCTGTCCCACTGTAAAAACCTATTTTTACGAAGATGTTTATTAAAATATTTACAGAGGGACATAAGCTATCGACTATTTAATATTTTGAATGGCGGATTAGGACACAGGTTTCGAAACACAGAACGTGATGTTTTATTTTGAAAAGTTTTATTAATTATTGGTAATAATCAATTTTGAGTAAATTTTTTTTCTGTGAACTTTAAGGCTTTAAGAAATTTAGTTTGACTAATTACGTATCCTGCCGTGAAAAAATTTGATTGCATCAGCGTTTGTCAATAAATACTAATAAAATCCAGCAACATTTCATTTTAATGCCTTTCAACTCTTAATATTTGCCAATTAGGCGTCGTGGCGCCTATAAAGGGAGACTATTATTATCATGTTTTTTATAATTGCTCAAAACGTTTTAAAGATATAGCAATACGTATGGTATGTTTGATATTAATTTCAGAAAAAAATTTCTCTATTTAGGAAGTTCTTATACTTATACTGACTGTTCTAATGTTTTTGGATTATGATGTCACGATAGATTTTTATTAAATTTTACTTTATTGTCCGTAATATTGATTTTAAGAAAACATTAAATGTCTGAAATTTTTAGAGTAAGTTATGGGAAAGATATGTAAAAAGAGATATTGAAATAAAATCATTACAACCGAAACCATATCCAGTGCAGTCGTAAAATGTCCCCCCCCCCCCGTACTAATTTTCGAACGACTTGATGTTTTTCACGGTAGAGGCGCACCAACTTCTGGAACACTAATTTTTCTTTTATCAAATTGGAATTCGGGGTTTTTGCAGTGACGCCACATTTGAAA
>JABXWE010051088.1:0-11329 GCA_014611495.1 Limonius californicus | reverse complement strand
CCTTTTGTACTACCTAACCGATTAAATCTGAGAACTACTTAAATTTCTTAAATAGCGACCTTCCACCTTTATTAGAAGATGTTCCTTTGCAAGTTCGTCGGGATATGTGGATGCAACAAGACGGAGCTCCAAGTCACTACGCTGCTAGAGTTAGGCAATGGTTTCACGAAAATTATCCACGAAAATGGATAGGTCGCGGAAGTAGGGTAGCCTGGCCTCCACGAAGTCCCGATTTGACGCCACTTGATTTCTTTTTGTGGGGTCATTTGAAAAACATGGTATATTTGACGCCTGTTGAAAATTACGAAGATTTGGTACAGCGTATAGGTGAGGCGGCGACAACCATAATCGAAGACATGCTGCGGCGTGTCCAATTATCCATTATTACAAGGGCAATGAAATGCCACGAAGTTGGAGGCAGAAATTTTGAACAATTTGTAAATTAATAAAATACAAAAAGGGTTGTGCAATGTGCATAATGATTTTGGTTTTATTATTTAAAATCCAGCAGAATAGTTTGCATTGGCAGAATGATTCAAACAATTTAAAAAATATCAGATAAGAGTAATAATGAACAGTCTAATTTTTAAATCAACATCACTGTCATTCAGTTTATTAATTACCTCTTTTTACCAGACGCGGTTAAAAATGATAAATGAATATTAGAGGAGAAGGTCCGAATATGGGCCCCTATTTTGTTTTGTATTAACCATTTTTAGATTTTTTGGAAAAAAAATCTAAAACTCGGTTTGCACATAGGTCGAAGACTCTTCTATAATTGTAGAAGCCACAAAGTTTCAAACAGGCAAAAATTACTGTGATTTGAGAGGAAATATGAAATCGTGTCAGTTTCACATAGGATGGCAGACTGTGTGAAATATGGGCCCCAATCAGAAATGACACAAAAAGCTAAGAAGTAACAAAATAAACTTTATTTCCAAGAAATAAACTTACATATTAATATATTTGAAATGGAAACGATAAATTATCTGCAAAAATCACAAACATAACTGTCTTTCTCTGCCCCCTGACATTGCTCATGTACCCACATATTGCACATGAGGCAACGAACCCATAGCTCCCCTCTGTGGTCTTCTGAAAAACGGCCATCACAAAACAGGCATGTGGCATTTTTATCATCTGGAACGATTTGGCCGATATCATCGATATCCATGTCATCATCAGCCGGAACAGATGGTTCGTTTTCTGCGTTGCAGTCTTGGTCGCTATCAGCAACATTACTTTTCTTTTGTTTCTTAGATGCCCCCCTTGTTAGTTTTGGTTTTGGAAACACTTTTCGTTCTGGGGGTGGCTTCTTAGGGGTACAACGTGATTGCTCTAAGTCATTTTTATATGGTGATGAAGTGATAACTTGAGATTTGCATGGCTTTCTGCCGCGATTCGATGCTTTCTTCTTTATGGCAGGAATGGGTGCAATATCGAATGGAGATACATGGCATTCAGAGTCTGTTGATGGAGATTTATGAATGTTTAAATCTTGTTCATCTTGGCACTTCCACGGGGGTTCTCTTTAACTGAGCATCAACGACAGGCTCCTGGCTTGAAGTGCACGAACGAAGAACCGGTGAAAATGGCGCCTCAGCTTAATTTTCCGGAAGTGCTGAATACTGATTTGTGTCTGCCCACGTGGAACATCCTGGCTGAGGTTCTAAGGTGAAACTATCTTCTGTATTTTTCCTAACTTCAAGTGGTGTCATGTTACAGTTTTTTTTGCCTCAATTTCGTCAGTTATAAAATCGGCATCTGAGAAAATTGGGGTTGAAGGGAAAAATGCCAGTAGCCCTAAAACCATTTGCAGCAATTTCACCAGTCTGCGATTTTAGAAATGCTTTCCCTAGAAACTCCGCCAGATCAAACTGAGTAATAGCACGTTGATTAGTACGGATGTAATAGACGCTATTTGTCTTTCCTTTTCTTCCAATTACTTGGGCCACCTTGCTTTGCACAACTGGCAAGCCTGTCTCGTCGACGTTGAAGATTTTATAGGGCGAGAAGTTGTGTTTTGTGTACTCCTCCTGCAAATAATCAAAAAACTCCTTCACATTTTCTTTGTTGAAACCCAATGCTCTGGCGAAGGAGGTTCCTGTTGGTCTTCAAACGGAAAGTAATCTGCCATGGCGACATAAAAATGCATCAAGCCAACTACACCCTGCAATTCCATTTTTGAATACATTCACTCTCCCATTTCTGACGGCTAAAGTATATGCCATTCTTGGAATATCTTGTCTTGTTAATGCGTAGTACTTGGCTTCCATGGTTAAAATATAACTAACCAGATCTTTTTCTATCTCTTCTCCTAAGACTGTTTTTCGTCCTAGTTACATTGGCCAAAGCCCCTACCATATCTTCGGATTTCCATTTCTTTCTTAAATTCTTTGGTGAGTACTTTGGCTGATTACGTTGCATGATAATCCTGGAAAAAACACTAAATTCAAAATCAGGGCCCATATTCGTACCCGCAAAAGGCCCATATTATCAGCAAAGCGTGTCATTCAAACAAAATATCATATTAATTTTTAAGGTTAAGTGACTCAATATCTACGTGAATATAACAAACCTTAATCTTAATACAACACACTGATGCCAATATTTGAAAATATTCTTCCACAACTTACCTCTAAATATATATTCAGATTTTCATAATCTCATTCATCACCACTTGTTGACAACAGAATAACATTTTTATAGCAGACTTTCGGTAAAACAGTTGGCTATCCAGTAAGTGTATTTTAAGCTAGTTTACACAAATGTCGCTTGATGTTCTACGGAATTTTTGAGGAGGCTCATATTAAATGCAGGGCCCATATTCGGACCTTCTCCTCTATGTAATTTAAAAATTTAAATGATAAAAACGTAATTTTTGGACATCTCGATTTTGCTTCATGTAATGTCGGCCTACTAATTAAATTCTCCATAAATGCAAAGACATCGTCAACGTTGCCAAGTATAATATTCTTTAAGTGTCTCGTGTGAGGAAACTAAGCACTATAGGAAGTTCGTGTTAGTGTTTTTGAGGACTGTATTTCTTACAGAAGAGTGCTACATGAAGCTTTTAAGGTATTTAAAGGACACCCTGTATGTCTTATCCGACAAAAGGTGCATTTCAGATTTTTCACTGCTAGAAAAACCTGGCCGACCCCGGTCGATATCGAACTCGCATCGCTTAGATGTCTAGGAAAGTGCGTTAACCACCAGTCACCACCCAACGTTTGTATCAAAAGAGACATAGGAGTTTATAACATAAGAACGTACGTTTGAGTAAGAGTTCAAATGTATAATAAAGTGCATAAAAGAATCAGCTGAAGAATCTGTAGGAATAGAAGAAAACAACAGAAAGCCGTATTGGTGGGATAAAATTATTGAAGAACAGATGAAGAATTATCCTTTCAACTTGGCTCCTCCCCAAGATTAAATTCTGAGGCACGTTTAAATATTCTTCGTAACAAGAATATATTGAGGAAAACATTTCTTAAAAATCTAAATCTCTTTTGAAATTTTCACTAAATCAGTACTTTCTCTATACGTGTAGTGTTCAAAAATACGAACAAACGGAACCAAAGTGTAAAAAAATATAAATATATTGTTACGAACCCAATTCCAAAATTCTAAATTATAATTGCACATTATTGTTTCATAGCATTTGTAGTGATGGCCTTAATAATTTGAATACGTATTTATGTTATAAATATTGCTGTAATCAGTATCAATATCGAACTATATTTGATTACACTGGTAAACAAAATTCAACTTTTTTTTGTGACATGAGTGAAACATGGCGTATTAAATTTTTGCCTCACTTACTCTCGGAAATTTCTGTTTCATTTACAAGTACCCTCTTCCGTTCCGATCTAGTGCTTTAACGAAACTTTTCATTAAGCTCAATTTAATATGCAGTCGTGGTAGAAATACATTTTTAGGATCAACCAGCGGTTTGTTGGTAATATTTTTTGACCCGGAGTTAGTGTTTGAAGTATATAGTGACGATCTCGTGCACGGCTGTCCCATTCACACAGGAAACAACGGTATTTTATATACCCCAGTTGAAGTCCAAGAAGAAGCGCTATCACTTTTCGGTCTCCACATGTTGACCACTCATAGTCATAGTCAGTGTTCTAGAAGATATCGTATATTCTCGTTCGATTCCTTCATATGAACGACATGAGCAATAGGTACATGTGGGTACTTATTATCGTTGTGAAGCAAAACTACTTTTAAGCTAAATTTTGAAGAATGTATAAATAGCCGATCGCTTAGTTGATGTTTTTGTCCTAATGCGTGAAATAAGTTGTCAACATTCGTGCAGTATACCAAAGCCTCTTCTTGGGCGAAACAATGTGTAAGTCCTTTTGGACGTTTTCGAAAGTGAGTCATATACGTCAGCTTCGAGGAGATTCCATCCTTTTAATCTCGATGCTAGAAGTTCTGACTGTGATTTTGCTAGTTTTAAATTTCGAACTAAATCATTCAGTTCAGCCTATGAAATCATATGCGGTTCTGTTGAACATTCTGATGCTTGAAATATCAGATCAGTGTTGAATTCCTGTGTGAATTGCATATCATGAGTTGGAACACCGGTGCTTTCAGGTTCTTTTTCGTCCAAACTCCAATATTCTGGTGGATTTGCTATAGGAAGATCTTCACTATGTTCCACGGGCCGTAAAGCTAATGGTAAATTGGGATACTGCACAGTATGCTTGGACTTCGGTCCGATGCCCAGTTTGTTAGTGAGGCAAAAGTAAAAATCTGTGGCATTGTCTTTCTGTTCTCTCCACACCATTGGTACTGCAAAGCGCATATTATGTTTTGTACCTTTCAACTAAGCTGTTAACTATGTTACACAAGTCTTGCAATATATGTGAGGAGCCTATGACTTATCTTGATCTCTTACTTTAACGCCGAAATAAAGTTCGTAAGCTCTTCGTACAAGTGGGGTGAAGGTAGGTAAGTTTTTGCGATTTAAAAGTTAGTTCCCCACACACATAACAAAAACTGTTGACATTATTTACACACTGCCTAGGCATTGTAATTAGTTGTTAATTCACAGTCAATCACAGTACATTAATAAACATAAATCAAGTATGAAGAACATAAACACGTTAGTAACGACGTTTCGCGGCACGACATAGGAAACCCAGTAACTTCATACGCCGGTAAATGCCTACTCATGCACAATATCTGATTTGGTGCGTACTTCTTGCATGTAATAGACAGGAATGAACTTGTTTTATCAAGGTATATTCTTCACTACTGATACGTTACACAAAGTGGCGCGATATGCACATGTTGCATACTTGCAAAATATAAATGCTTGTTACTGTTAGTAGGTGAAAGGCAAATTCTGTTTTTAAATTTGTTATTAGGGTGCCGAAATACATCAGAAACACGTAAAAGTTTCCATGTCACAAAATGTGTGTTTAACAGTGTTATGATATTAGGAAATCTGAAACAATAAAATACGCTTGATAAGGGTAATTAAGGAAGAAGCACGTCATTGCTTATGTCTGCAGAAGGCAGAGCAGAAGTAATAAATATATACTTAAGGGTGAAGGAAGGACAGCCTTTCCGAGTTTTGTCAAACAATAGCGTTCTTACAGTTTCTAGGAAGGGTTCTGGCGGTTCGTAGGAGAACAGTACAGTTAATCAAATTTAGGTCATGTTGATTATTGTATTCATGTAAGTGTGCTATTATTGTTAATTTAGTATCAGTTAATTATTCAGGGTATATAAAATAAATAGAACAATAAAATTCAATCATCCTATACTATGGACGTACAGTTCCTTGTCAAGTTTCGTCTTGCCTCCTCAGCCCTTGTAATACCTGACTTACATAACAATATATTTTCTTTCATTATCGATATTGATTATATATTGTATTGTGTACGAATTATCTGTGTTAAATATTTTATATTTAGCCTGCTCCGAAGTTAATGCTGAGCAAGTACCCCAACAGACATTTATAAAAATAAAGCTTTTCTTTTGGAACCATACTATTTATTAATAGATCCTTGTTTCTATTAAATATTTCTTAAACGAAAGTTATAAATAATATATTATCATACATTTTTAATTTCCTTTTGTTTGGCAACAATATCAGCATATCGATTTTAAAAACAACATACTGTCTTCCTTTTATTTCCTGACTAATGAGTCAGCGATATCATTAAGCACATTCGTACTGTTTATAGAATTTGGAGAACTAGGTATTATTGGACGTTAACTCCCGTTCCATTACTAAACATTTCGTATAATGTTAGGACGAACGTGATAGTATACTCATTACAAAAAAAATTATTTACAATGCTATTCTTGTTTACATCTGCTATGCGTTTGGAAAGTAAAAATATTAAATTTTCAGCTGAGTACTAATTAAAGTTGTAGTTGCTTACATACTAAATTTTTGAGCTATAAATGATAATGATTTGGTATAGAAATCAATTTTTTGTATGACATATTTTAAGAGAAAAAGGGGAGTTCCGTTTGCGACGTGCCAGTGAACAGACGTGCTTTGGGCTGTCTCGGGAAAAATTGCTTAGCGATACGTGCTCAAGAATTATTTCTGTGTAGAAATTACCAAGTGAGTGAATTGAGGCTGTATGAACAATGAAGCGAACCTGCGACCAGCTGTTCTATCGGCTGACCGATCAAAGGTGAAAAGTTAGCGGTCAACAAGAAAACAGCAAGAACGAGAGAGAAAAGTAGAGAAAAGCTAAGTGATCAAGTAGTCTAGTATTGTAGTCCAGCCGGTTCAAATATATATAAGCACGGGGTAAGAACACATAGGTGGACAAGCAAGACAGGGAAATCAAAACGGGGGATCTTGTAACAAGTGCATGAAAGTTTAGTAAAAGAGGATAGACTTCCAGGGACGGCTCTTGGAAATAGAACAGGGGTAGACAGCAGGTAGAAACCCTTACGGGACGGAAATAGAAAGCGAGCCGATAAATATGCCGTCTCAACTAAAAACCGAATTCTTGGAATCAGACCATAAATTTCAATCGAGGATAATACTGTTCGACTAGGGCCAAATTTCCAAGAAAAGTAACTGGTACTTTTAGTAAATAAGTCGATTTTTAACCCATGCAAGATCGTAAAATCTTCTTGATATTAATAGCGTGTTAATCTACTGCATTTCATCGAGTATCAGATAGCGTGCACAAATTCGCACTGTGGTTCAGTAAATAAGCAGCACAAGTAGTAAATAAGTTGATTTTGAACGAATGCAAGATAGTAAACCTTGACTTTTGTTATTCATTGCGTGTAAATCTACTGTATCTCATTGTGAATCAGACAGTGTCTAAAAATTCGCAGTGTTGTGTAGTTTGTAAGCAATTAAGTAAAATTTGATTCTGGATTTTCATTGCGTGTAAATCTACTGCATTTCATTGTGAATCAGATAGTGTTCATAAATTCGCACGGTTGTAGGCAATTGTAATCTCTTAACGTAATAAATGAATTGTAAACGTTAATCTCATTTAATCTAATTTTATTTTTTTATCTTATTTTATTTTATTTTATATTAATTTTAATTTAATTCAGAGACCGCAAATTAGGTAGGTCTGATATCTAACATTACGGGGTGCAGTCAAACAGAACCAGTAATATTAGAAGGTAGAAAGATACACACGGAAGACTACACAATAGCAAACCCACGGCAATTATCAAAAGCAGGAAACACAATACCGGCCATGGAACAGGAAACAGTATTTACGACAGACACAAACTGAAGGTGCAGAAAATTCCAGGAGATGGAAGCTGTTTATTTACCTCGATAGCAGATCAAAACACAGCGGGTACAGCACCGCGGGAACAGCTCAAACAGGAAGCTTCCAACTTAAGAAAAAAAAATCATGTCATACATTAGAAAAAATCTACAACATTTCCAATTGCAACTGGAGGAAAATGTAAGAAACCTGGCTACAATCATCTGGCACATGACTACGGTCCAGCACTACAAATAGAAGCCTACTTAGAAGACCTAGGGGAAGAGCGATTTTGGGGAGGAGCCGAATCAATAGCAGCAGCAGCAGCAGCAGAAATACTAAAGGCGTCTATAGAAATACACTACGAAGCAGGTCCGACCTCCACACACACTCCGGTAGACACCAACCAACCACTCAAACAAATAAGAATAGCGTACAGGTCACCAGGAGACGGCTCCAGAAACCATTACGACACTATCACGGCCAAAGAAGACAGGGAAAATCCGAAGGTTGTTTGTGATGGAACTTACATTTTGACGCAATTGTTCCTCATAAAAATAAATGCGAATTTACTAGGCCTAGGGGCGAAACAATCACTCTAAGCTACCCTTACAGGAACCTTCACATCTTTTAACAAAGATCGTAATAAAATGAGAGTCCAATTTAATAAGGCATTTAATGAAATTAAAGAAGCAGACGAAATACACGCAAAATGTTTAAATGATTATAATTTGAAACCGCTTGTTAACGGCAGATTTTTCAATATTGTATCATACTATGAAATTTTTCAAATCGGTACTTTAAGTGATATTTTCGGAATTTTTGGGAATCCGAATATTCCCCTTTTTCGGACGTATCGTAAATGGTACCGCAGAGAACGAAAGTAATTATCTAGTCATAAATTACACTGATTCGGACGCCCGAGGGCGAATTTAAATCTGCGTAACACTCAGGTAGAGAGCTGGTGGCTGAATCCCGTCTTTTCCCCGCACATAACAGTGTGAAGACTCGGATTAATGCTGCGTTTGCGGAAATCTAAATAATGTCGCGCATACAGGGTGTGTTCTATAAAAGTTTCCGAACGTCACAATCGTTAAGGTTGAACAGAAGTATGCTCCAAAATATGAAGTCAGACCTTTAATAATTAGCTGATTCATATTTTGGTACCTCAGAATTTAGTGACATCGACTATGAGTAAATTAAACAAATAAAATAAAATGTAGATGATTTGCGTTAAAGAATATTAGAAAAGGGTGTCAAATGTATATATTACGTAATTTAAAAATAAAGTATTATTTTTAGCAATTCTGGTTCTATAACATATTTATTTATCCATTCAAAAATGTTCCTGAATACGTGTTTGGTCTCAACCGTAACACTTGCAGCTTATCTTTAAGACAACAGCTTAACATTTGCTACTAAAAGTTTGGTCCAAGTATACTAGACACCCCAATAGTCGCTTGTCTTGCTTCTATGTATTACTTAAACACCAAGTAAATATGAACATTCTTAATAGTTTAAGTTGATGTTGAGATACGCCATGGCTAATAGGTCTGAGTGAAACAGAACCAGTATTTGAATGACCAAGAAATGTATATGCGCTAATCCGGTATTCAGGTAACCTCTATGACAGAGATATTCATCTTAATGCGGAGGACAAATTCAATCCAACACAGTAGTTGCTATAAACCAAATTTAATATATGATGTCTCTAAAAATGTACTATCTTTAAGTTTTGCAGTATTGGTCTAAAGCACGCCGATAATTATAATTCTTTAATAAATATTATTTCAGTGCAATTTAGACGCCCCAATTATAAATCTGAAAAAAGGGAGAAGTGTTGTATCGGTGTAATGTAATAGTAAATTAAATATATAGTAGTGATGAATTTCAGGAACTTTTGACCGTTTTCAAATAATGTAGTTATTTTTAGTTTTAGGCGCTTGGAAAGTCCTTGATACGGACAAGATAAAATAAAGCACTCCGCTGACGCAGCGCTGTTCTTTTAGTGGCATCAAACTGTAATGGTTATGGTATCAATAACGGTAGCCTTTTGGCATCTTTTCAAGTTGTCTTTGCTAAAGTGGTTTTCCATTTATTAGCACACTAGGAGAGTAATTCAGCTGCTTATTTGAGGCTGTTATCAAACATTTCGTAAGGATACATTTTTAAGCGAGAAGTTAACAGTTTTACACTAACTGAATAATTATACAAGGTGGTATCTTGTAAAAACTTACATTGTTTTTAAGGACAATAATTGTCTTTTTAACTTGCGTTAAGTTAAATGCACGTGGTAACATAGACGTTTTTTGATAATTGTGCTGTTAATAATTATTTTTTTATAATATTTGGCATGCGGTTGTTGGAGCATTTTAACATTTGTTTCAAGTCTCAAAGTGTAATTTTTCTGATTAAAGCTGATGTATTCAAATGAATTAAACAACGGTTATGTATTCATGAATCATATTTATGACTTGTTTTGAAAGACCAATCACTGATCCGAATACATTGTTAGGTAACGGTTTTTGCCTGCTGTGAGTATTACTTGAATGTGCGCTCAACAGATAAATATTTTCTAAAAAATCTGTCGGCTAAATAATAGCTGGGAAGAATTATAAAAGTTTGAAGGTAAGGTCGTGTGGCGGAGTCTTGAGAGGAGTCAGCGGCGGCAGCCTACATGGGGCAGTGTTGTTGGTAGCTAAGCGAAGCTTGCATATCTGTGGCGTAGTAACTAATTAATAGCGTTTTCGAACCTACTGATTGATTGCGATGCGACTATTCTCTAAGTTGAGGCGAGGTGCGAATCTAGTGGTGTCATTTATGTGATTATTTATAAAAATGGGCTGCAATGGTAATACCGACTGATGTAAGCAGTGCCGTCCTTGGCAACGTTATGGTTTATATCTCATTAAAAGTTATATGTATCTACTTATTATTATATATGGTTTATATCCCGTGAAGCGTCATATGAGTTTACCCAAATGGTTACGTATTATCTACTTTGTAGTACGAGCCCTGTCTCAGTGAAATTGGCCCAATTAACAAAATACATATTTCTTTTAGGAAATTTGAATAATGTATTAAAATAAACCATTTTTTTAATCATATTGAAAACATTTATTCATTTTTTACACAATCAAACTATATTATAGGTATTAATGAAAAACAAATGTTAAAAAACTCTTATTATTGTCGGTAACTGAAAAATGAACGAAAATTAAGTAAAACTACCACTGCGTTACATCGCCTTTTCGACTTACTACCGCTTCGATACGTTTGGACATAGTATTAATTAATCTTTGACAATCATTTGGTGTAAAATTATTCCATATTTCTTGGAGACGGGCACGCAACTCGAGACTAGTTCTTATGCGTTCTGATCGGAGCTTTCTTTTCATAATGTGCCACAAAGTTTCGATTGGAGAAAGATCGGGACTGCTAGATGGCCATTTTAACAAACAAATATTGTTTTCTAACATCCAATCTTTAACTTTTTTAGCCGTATGACAAGCGGCACCATCTTGTTGAAAGATACATTCAATATCGTTTGAACGCATTTCTTCAATTTGCGGTTTCAAATTGTTTTGAAGAACGTTTATGTATTTATT
>JABXWE010051085.1:0-16632 GCA_014611495.1 Limonius californicus | reverse complement strand
TGTGCAAAAATTGTTGAATTGCCTGGTAATTGATACTTTATTTCTTGCCGTATTCGACGGAATACTCTTTTCAACTTCCTCATTTATGATGCCAATGGACATTTGTCCCCAACGATCGCTCATATTGAAAAATAAAGATAACTGTCAAACACATAAATTTGACGTTTATAATTTAAATCATTATTTTCACTTGACAGTTAGTAAAACAAAAACTAAGCAGGTTTATCACCGTGAAAATACAGCGACAAGCTATATTTTCACTGTAGTTCCGATTCTATTGGCTGAATTTCAAAATTTGAAATCCACTGATTGGTTGTTAAGCAAGGAGATATATTGTCTACACAATGTTGCAGTTTGTGGGGTGGTCTTTTTTGCTAGATTTTCCAGATTTTCGTTCAGCTAACGATGCTCTTCTACATGTCATTGCAACTTTTCGTCTTGATATTGATGTCGGCTGAACGGGTATTTTTTTCCCTTTTCTTAATACCATCTGCTTCTTATTTTTAGATGAAATTCCTGTATATTTAAAAGCATAATGCAAGCCTGATATCAACGACTGATTTGATTTGGCATACTTGTTACAGTTGTCCAAGTATTTTATTATAGCGGGTCCAAAAGATTCAGGGTCATTTTCAAGTCTCGACATTATTTTTGCTGATCTTGTTGGCTTTGGAAGGAAGAAACATTGCAAGAAGAAATGTTCTGATTTGAGGTCGTTGCAATAGCTCCAACAATTTTCAGTGTATCAAAGGTAGATGAATTTGCAGATTTTCCCAATGCAATTTCATAAAGGATATGCTTGGAGTGGAGCGATACGATATTAGCTGCTGTAAATATATTATAATTTTTGGCAACAGCACCTTGATGCTTGCAATGGTGGCCATTATAGCCAACTGGACATGAACATTTGAAAACAAACATATCTACTTCGTAAAAAATATCTGGATCTCTCGAGCTGTTAACTATAAAATCCATGTTTCCAAGACTGATTATATTATAGACTTCATTATCTCTTTCAACAGGAAAATACTGTTTTGCAACAGCTTTAGAAACTCTGTTAAAGATGAGGTCTATAATACGCTCTGTAAAGTAGGACTCAAAACTAGTGATTATAAAATCTGTCAGTTAAGTTAAATGCTTTTGTTATATCTTTTAACAGTCGAAACATAACTTCTGTATAATTATTTTCATCAGATCCTCGTGCCATAAGATCATTTCTATACAGTAAGCACCACATCTCAATCCGATCAATTATATGCTCCACATAATCAGCGAAATTCCGATACAAATATTTTTCGTAAAATTTTATAAGAGCTGTTTCAGCATCTTCGATATTTGTTGACATTCAAATATCTTTAAATAGCCTATAATGAAGTTGACCATCTTCTTTCAAAATTCCATATTTGGCCGTAGTGACCCATTTCCAACAGGATTTTAAAACATGAGAGGTACACAACAACATATTTGCATTAGGCTAAACTGTCTGCAGTGCTTTTCGCTCGCCGAGATCGTCATCAGTTAGAATTACTGAAGGTGTAATTTTCACTGGAAGAATTTCATACAGCGACTTAACAGCTTCCAGAAAGACGTCTAATTTTTGACTGTTTGTCAAAATGCACCCAATAGGCAATCCGCCTGCAGGCGACTGTGTTACAAAAAAGTACCTATACCTTGTGGTTTTCTACGTCGCAGTTGCCTGATGAATCCACGAAGATTTGTTTGTGGTAATAATCTTGCTACGCGCTGCATAATAGGCGAACATACCGTAAAATGGGTTGTATAGAAACAACTCGCGACATTAGCGGGTTTATATCTTTCATTCGAATGTGTTTAATGAAAATGTAATTATTGGAAAAGTGCGGTCCCGCACAGTAGAATACATTACGTAACTAATATTTTGCCCAAAAAAAATCAAAAAATCATAAGAATGTTTCTTCAAACTCCTTGTAATTTTCATCTAATTGGGCCATTTCCAATAAAATATTTGTATGTACTTATTGGATTTCGCGGATTTTTCTACCACAAAGGCAACAAGTAACCACATTGATTTTTCAATTTCCTCATTTTTAATTGGCGAAACGTTAGTAAAAAACCTCCCATGCGTGTATACTTCAAGTTGATTTTCATTACTGGTAGACTTTTCTATGAGCAATATATCATTTTTTTCTTGATAACGTTCTTCTACTTTCTTCTTGAATTTCATCACTTTCTTCCTCAAAATCTACTGGACCCATGCTGCTATCGCTGTCATGGAGTGACACATGATCCTCTACTTCACTCTCACTTGCATCAAAAAAATCGGCCCCTGTAAGACTTTTCCTTGCAAGTACCTCAACTTTTTTGCTTCTCTTTTTCTGAGTGCCACTGGTACTAGCATTTCCATATCGCAATTCGTTTAATAGTGATACAACGGAGTTATTCACCTGCTCTGTGACTTCGATATCCTCAGTAGGTTCATGTGGAAGCCTACTTAAAACCTCTTTGCGATTCAAGGGAAAAATTCCGCATTTTCTGAATCCGGCTTGAACATTTTTTTTTAGTTTGTTCTATTTCACCCATCAATTCTTTAAGCAAATGAGGAAATTTGTCTTTCGGTACACTTGCAGCTTGCTTCCCAGACCCCATCCTCCATTTCTGCATTACTTTTCGCCAACCTGCCTTGAACGGTTATATTTTATACTAACCTCTATTTATTAACCCTCTGGAACTATGTTTTCCATTGTTTATGCCACTTTTTTAAAATTGTATTATAATAAAATGTTACACGCCTACACAAATATTTTCTTACACCTATATCTCTAAATGCAAACTGAAGACGTCAAAGGTCATTCAGCGTCTTCAGTTTAGGCCGCAAGCTAAGTTCCAGGTCGATCCTACCCGAACATTTGCGAATCGTTTGGCTAAGCGTTATGCGTCTGCAGAATACGTATATGCAGCCCGATTTGCAATTTCCCTGCACACTTGCTGTGCGACTAGGCCCTATTCCGTACACCGAGAACCCTACTCAGTAGGGTACTCGGTGTACACCGAGTACGCGTTTACGTAGAGGGACTTGAAATATTATCGGTAAATTATTATGTGGGTAAACTTATGGTAAATTCTATTAAAAAAGAATAGTTCATTTTTTATTGGGAGGTCATTGACCCAATGACCTAATGGAGAAGCCGCCACTGCATTATAACTAGGGCATGTGTAGCTACTCCTGTATGTCCAGGTAAAGTTACGGAACCAAAATATTTGTTTAATGAGGTGTCATAAACATTTGCCGCAGTTATAGACATTTCGTCAAGAACTAGCACACAATCTCTTTCATGTTCAGAAGTAAAATTGGCAACCTTCAGCTTTAAAAAATCAAATACTTCATGGAGAATTCCACTATCAAATTTAAGAAATTGAAGACGTCTTCTTAAAGTCCTTAATGATGGTAAGGGAATTTTGTGACGAAGTATTTCTTCATAACCATTATTACCACATGCAAATTTTAATTTCATTGCATTTTTTACAGTAGTGTTGCTCCACTTCATAAATCTTGAGCTTCTCTTCAAAGCTAAAATCTGATCAATGTTGAACACCTTGTGAAGTAAACTGTTTTCTACCAAAAACTTATTTTCTTTTTTTAGTGCTTAATAGCCTTCCTGTACTGCAAATTCTTTTGCACGATTTTTTCATACCTCTTTTGATAGATTTTTAAAGTAGCCAACAAAATTTCGTTTTCCTTCTTAATATGAGAATATGATTCCGAAGTCGAGTTTGTGGAAAATTCCCTTTTCTCAGTACTTGTTGAATGTTGCAGTTCTTTAGTGCTAGGAATTGTAGGCCATAAAATTATTTAGGGGTCATTAACTTCAACCTCCTGGACAGCTGTAGAACACAAAGCCTGCAAGTCTCTTCTTTTATGTGGTTTAGGTGACATTTTCTTCGGTGCAAAAGAAAATAATGTGGGAATAGCATTGTTCTTCAGTTTTCGAGTGCCATCCACTCTAGTTTTCTCCCACATATCTGCTTCAAAATGTACTTCACAGAGAACAGAACTATTCGTTGGAGTCCAGCCAGCACGTTTCACTTTGGAAATCCAAGTTTTCCTTCTCTCCGGGTCTTTTGGAATTTTTTTCATTAAAAATCCATGCTCTGATCTATTTGTACAACCGAAAGCTGCACAGCCAACCATTCCTTAAAAAATAGGCTTATATTAACATAACCTGTCAACTCTACAATTAACTTAAAAAATAAACAAGGACTCAATAAAATTATGGTGCTACTGCGAAATAGTTACTTATAAATATAAATAAATTTAAAACAGTGATAATAAAAAAACATGACCTAACGTGCATTTAGAATGTTCATTCTCTTTTATTTAATCATATTTATATGACAATTCATACTTACTTATTGTTGTAAACTTCAAGTTCACCCAAAGATTATGTTAAATATAAATAAGACGTCCAATAAACACAGAAACACAATCAAAATGATAATATACGTCCACTTCACATTAACAAACACGGCTTGTTTGGAAACTTAATGGCGGATTTGTACCACGTGCACAAGGAACCAATCAAAAACGAGTTGTTCAATGTCCACACTGTCAAATAGAGTCTCTGTAGGGTAAACCATACAGTTATTGGCACCTTAGGCGATACTCTGTCGGTCTTACATGGATTGACACTAATACGAATGAAATATCCAAACAATAAAAATACCAATACATAGCCAAAACATTATATTTTTATTATTAAAACTCCATTTTGTTGTACAAATGTAGAAACATAAATAAAAAAAATACAATCCTGAAAAAAGTAAAAAAATATAGTTATTGGCAGGGTAACGACAGTGATTGGCAGTGGACTTATACAATTATTGGCATGACTGCACAGGCTTATTTAAACATGTTTTGCAGATGAAAATATTTGAGGTTGACGATGGTTCATGTTTATTTATACAAAGTAAATGGTAGGTTCTATCACATATATTGCATTTAATGCCAAACTTAATTACTGTGATATTTTTCACGCATATAAAGCACAGTCCCGTTTTAACAACTTTATTTTCGAATTTACAAGTGGAATAAGCAGTATTCTTGTTTCCGTAATTTTCTTTAGTTGGACTGGCAAATAAATTCCGTACATGCGTATGACCTTCACTTAATTTTGGAGGTATAGATATACACGAAATAATATTAATTTTTTTATCTGAACTTTTGGGACTGATTTGGGGTATAATTTTCTGATATTTGGTAATTAATTTTTTATCTATTTTTGGTTTCTGGATAATACTGACTTCATTATTAACCTTTTTTACAGTACTTTGTCGTTTTGCCACTTTTGGCTTATTAATTTTTAAGGCTTCAGTAGCCTTTCTCTTTTCCAGCCTTATCCGCTTTTTCTCTTCCTTTACCCTTAGGGGCAAGTTGTATAAGAATGCGCATCTAACACGTTTTTTGCTGTAAATATTTTATTTCTGGTAGAAAAACAAAAGAAACTAATACACAAACTGTATAAACTATACATAAACTAGCAATCCAACAAAAACAATGTTAACTTAGTATCTAAACGAAATTTAAAATAAATTACATTATAACACAAACGCGCACTCTTACACATACCGTCTTATAAGAACCCGCATTACGGCGTAAAAGAGCGCGCGTAAAAAATGGTACTTACGCTTCAAATGATTTTAGTCTATAGGCAGTTTTCACAGGTATACTGTCCTTTGTCATCATAATCCGTGCAGTCTTCGTGCCACCACGACTTGCAATTAAAGCACTGTATCCAGTCTGCTTGTGGAGGTGACGTATATAATTCTCCACAACCAGGACAACTGCATTCACTGTCGTCTTCATTTTTTGTCTCCTTTCTCTGTTTTTTGGGAAGAGATGCCTTTTTTGATTTCACAAAAACTTTCCTTTTGGTTTGCTTAACTTTAGTTACTTTTTGAGAAAGTTTTGCTGCTTTTCCAGCAAGTTCTTCTTCCAGGGAATTTTTGTAAGGAGATCCTGATAAAATTTCAGACTTTACTCCTTTTCTTTGTTTAGTAGGTTGTCTAGGTGAAAATGGAAGGGGGTGAATATCCGTAGGTTTGACTAATCTGACGTTATTCGAGTTATCTTCTTGACCTTCTTCTCTTTCTTGACCTTCTTCTCTTTCTTGACCTTTTTCTTCTTCTTGTTGAGATGTAGAACAGCAACAAGTTGTATTCGTTAGTTGAACTTTCGATTGTTTTTCTGTGTTTTCTGATGGACTCTCCGTCGCAATATCTGTTATCTTATTGCATATTCGTGCTGTAGTAATACCTTTATCATGGCTAACAATTAATTCATTGCCCAGTTCGTCAAAAATCTTAACAGCATTTAAATCAAGGGCATCTATATTTTCTAAACTAATAATTTCTGGTACAGCAAGCATTTCAACTTCAAATACATTTACAACAACATCGTCCTCGGTGTTAACATTAGACTTGTCGACGGGTGTTTCATCTGCAACAGGTGCTTTTGCTACGGGGTTAGTATTTTGAGCAAAAGCATCGGTAACAGAAGAGGGTAAGAAGTCTTCTTCACTGTAGACGTTTGGATTGTATGGCCATATTCCAACTGAAGAAAAAGACTTGACTGCTTTTTCCACGCTTGCAATTCTGTTGTAAGCTAAGCGGAATAGCTCTGCTACTTGGTACTGCGTAATGGCCTTACCTGGATTACAAATTTGCCACTTATCGCATTCTTGTCTATAAGCTGCTTTGAATGGGCCAAAAAAACATTTGTCACATGGTTGCAACAAATGGTTGCAACTTATGACTAGCATGCGGCGGTAAGGATACCAAATGTATAAAATTATCTCGGCAGTAATGGATTGCTTCTAATGTACAGTGAGAGACATGATTGTCCAGTATCAGTAGAACGGGACTGTCGACTGTAGGGTGAGCATAGATTTTAAAATGCTTGAGCCAATCAATAAATAAATCGCTGTTAATAAATCCCGTATGAGAAATTAATTTAAGGCATTCTGCGGGAGCACCTCTGTAGAGTTCCTCTTTGAAGCGTTTTCGAGGAAAGATTATTGCTGGAGGAATATATGTTCCTCCAGCACTTAAACAACATACGACTGTTACCAATTGTCCTCTTTCTCCACTTGCTACTTTACCCACCAACTTTTTTCCTTTTGGAGAAACAGTTTTAGGGAGCTTATTAGGGACAGTCGAAATACCAGATTCGTCCATGTTGTAAATTTTACTTGCTGTAAATTTATATCGTTCATACACGGAGCGCAAATTTTCAAAAAATCGATCATACTGAACTTTATTGAAACCTATCATTCTTCCCAGTGAGCATTTCTCGGGTTGTCGCAATGTCAGCTTGTGTCTTTTAAAAAATCCATATGCCCACGATTTACCAGCTAAGCGTGTGTTGGTATTAAAATTTGAAGAAACTTTATTTTGTTTGGCATACTCATAAGCAATACTTCTAAGATCTTTAAAGGTCACCCCGTAAAATCTTTTATCTAATTCGCGTATGTGCGAAGCTAATTCCCTTTCCAGTTCTAGAGAGAAAACTGTTTTAAATCTACCTAAAGAAGTAGGTACTGTGGCAAGTTTTAGTCTTTGGCGAAGCGTTGATTCCGGTATCCCTAAATCTCTAGCTATAGCTCGTTTGCTTTCTTGGTTTTCAAGCCTCCGATTTACCTCTTCAAAAAGTTCGGGGGTAAATCGAAGTTCTCTACTACTTTTTCTTACATATCTGGACATTGCTGATCAAAAAACACTTAAATCTGTAACAATTAAATTATTAGATAGAATAAGTTGCCTAAGAGTGCGCACTGCGCAATCTTGTGCAATCAAAACTGCGCGTTCTTGAACAACTACACATTTGCACTTTCTGTGATTAATACTATATAAACTTTGATATTTGAGGTTAAGTTCTTGCAATAAAATTAAAGAAAAATCCCCTAAAAATAGGTTAAGCCGTTTCAATCTTTGATTACTAATGAAATGTTGAATCTCTCACTGTTTCTACAAGTTTAAAAATTTATAGTAACATGAGCACTTACCCTGAATGTAATTTTTCTCCTCGGAGACACACGCGGGAAGCACAACCTTAATGCTACTGAGTAACAGTAAAATTAGGTTTGCAAGAACGCACATTTTGCTGCAATATGCAACCTGCAGGTCACTAAAATAAGCGATGCGTATTCTTATCAACCGCGCATTCTTATACATCCTTACCCTATTTCTTCCTCTTTCTTTTCTTTTTTTTGGATTTGCTTGTTTTTCCTATCACTTGCAGTAAGAACGAATGGTAATTTTTCAGTATTCTTTTTGCCCTTTCTTTCTGGCGTTCGAGGCCACATTAAAAAATCGCTAATTACTTGAATTCGGATTTGTAGATGGTTCTTCTTCAGCGGTTTTCTTTGTTTCCGGTATAATAGAAACAACATTAGGTGGTTCCTCATATAATATGTCCATATTTATTATATCGAAAACGTCATTTAGTGGAGTTTCAACAGAATTAACTACTGTAGATTCATTTAACGTTTACAAATACCGTAAGCCTGTTCTCTTCTTTTAAGTTATATTCATTCGAGATCGCATTGTCATTATCTTCATCTATATTTTGATGAGAGTTTTCTGAAAAACTTCCTGGTAAATTAATATTTTTATGAACATCAACAGATACATCACTGAAAGTTACGTATTCATCAACATTTTCATTTGGAGTAAATGGATCATTAACTTTAACAAAGTCTTCTTGCTTTTCGAGAACTTTAAACTGTTTCCAAATGTTATATAAAAGAAAAACGTCATCTGATACTCCATTAACAGGACCATCAATTTCCTTAAACTTGTTAATGTTTTCCTGCCCAACTATATCCTCAAACTGTTTGTAAGTTATTGTAGCGTTTGCATTGATGGTTTCTGTAGTTTTTTTACGTGACGTTCCTAAACATTTACTAAAATCGATTGCATCAGGGTTCCAAGGATATAATCCTGTAGCAGGGAAACCATTTCTAATCGTATCTACTTTAATAGAATTATCTACAACAACTTTCAGTAATGGGGCAAACTTCTCCTTTGTAAGGTTTTCCGTAAGATTGTTTCGTCTCTAGTCAAGTACGGCTTTCTTCCATCCATTTTTCATAGGTTTAAATGCCGAAACGTCTGGTTACAAAATCCGGGTCGCGTTCGCATAAAGGGATATCAAAATAATTTTCAGATGTGTACACAATTCACTTAATTTATAAGTTAGGTGAGTGCTATGTCCATCAACAAATAGGATTATAGGAAAAGTTACTTCCGCCTTTTGCAAAGCTGGATATAAAACGTTGCCTATGTATTCGTAGAAAAGTTCTCTAGTCATCCACCCATTATCGCTTATTCCTACACCCCAATCACTTGGCACCGACGACACGGTTTCCGAAGGTAACCTTTTGTAGGGATATATTACCATTGGTGGTGTAATTGTACCAGCCGCAGAAAAGGTGAACATTACAGTTAAAGATGATTTAGCCTGGCCATGATCATTCTCGTACACATTTCTAGCACCACGTGGTGCTATTACTTTTTTGTTCTTAGGGCACAGCATGAAGTTGGTCTCATCTCCGTTGAGTATTCTAGTTGGGTCTTCCAGAATGTTGTAATACCCTTTCTGCTTTAAATATGCGGTTATTCCATTAAACCACTTTTTGAGATCTGCTTCGTTCACTTTAGAACTTGCGTTTGTCACAGCTTCTGCAGTTCTTGTTGTAATTTTCGGATTTCGTTTCAAAAATGCTTTATACCATCCTTCGCCTGGACGATTATCCTTAAATGGATTATCTTTGGGTGATATGTAGAGGAAATCTTTTACTGCAATTTGAATATCGTCTCTGCGACGCGGAAATCCTTTTCGTAATTTGTAATTATCCATTCAACCAAGACATTTTCCTCATCTAATGAGGGAACTGGGTTTGGTCCATGCCCTGTTTTATGGAACTTATTGCTTAAACGAAATTCAAGTGTTGCCCTAGAAATGCCAAATGTTTCTGCCGCCTTTTTTTTTCGGCATTCCCCCTTCAACTGCTTTTATGGCGTTTAATATGTCAGCCTCTTTATATTTTTTTTTGTACGACGATCCATCTTCTGTTTTCGGCATTTCTGATTTTCGGTTTACTGAAACCTGTAGTGGAAATATACATCCTGTATTTTATATTATACTTTGGTTGTTTAGGAATAAAATTAACTAAATAGATAAGAAACGGAATGCCAAAAATTATAAATAAAATATTTAGCATGTTTAACAACATTAGTAACAAAATTCGTAAAGACCTCCCTATTTAATAGGATAGTTATTGGCATATTAAAAATATAGTTATTGGCGGGGTGCCAACAACTGTCTAAACAACATCGAATAAATAATTTTGTTTAAAAATATGAATTCCATGCATTTTATAAGTAATTGGTGAAATAATTAATCATTTTCAGCATTTTCAAAAAACTTATAATTATTGGCACCTATGCTAATAACTGTTTTTGATTGTGATTTTAGCACAGTTATTGGCACCCGCAAAACTCTTACAATTAATCAAGAATAAAATAAATTTCTGTGATTGTTTACTGCATTAACGTTATATGACCCAATATAACATACCTAAACTAAGAAAAACTGCAACATTTCATCCTATAAACGTAAAATTTCTTACCGCTTGCTAATGAATTCAGGAACTTCACCTCGTGGCAAACTTACTGTTGCAACTGCACACAAACATCTAGTCATACACAATGGCGTTGCCAACAGAATATTACATAATTTTACCAATCTTTCAAAAACACCACTAAATTGACATCTACAAATATAGAAACTCCCTAGAATTCATAGAACTCTTATTATTCAAATAACTAAAATGCTATGCCAATAACTGTATGGTTTACCCTACGCAGCATGCGGCTTGTTGGAACTAAATATTTTGGTAACACATGTATTTGAGCTTCCTTCTCGAACTTTCCGTGACCATACAGCACAGAATAAACGGACTCAGAACGGACAGCTGCGGCGGCGCCTTTGATGTTCAGGTAGCTAATAAATAGCCAGGCGGCCATATTGAAAGCAAGTAGAATCGCGCGAAATTTGAACAGTTGTAATGTATTAACCCCCCTCCAATCCACATTATTTCTTCTGTAAATTCTTTTGGGCAATTCCGATTTTTTTCAATACCCCCAGTACTAAAGTTTTGATATAGTTCAATATGAAAGGAAGGAAACTACTTAGTTTCACTAAAAATGAACATGATACTTTTTAAAAGATTTTTATTTGGTAGAATAACATAACAGAAAGTAGTTATAAATGTTTAATATTGATAAGTTTAACATTTTTGGCGCATTTATTTTTAATATCTCTATTAATTGTGACGCCTAATTAATTCACACAAAAATGATACTATAAATATTAGCGAAAAAGTCCAAACCCCTCTTCCTACTACGCCACTGCTCTGTAGATGAATTACTAAAAATGATTATGTTAGCATCCCGGTGAACTCAATCGAAGATGGGCGGAGTTCCAATAAGATAAAAAAATAGGCGCCACCGACTTCTTAATTGCTAACACAATCCTAGATATAAAAAATTAGAAAAGTCGGATTCTCAGGTTCAGCATTCACCTACCTTCCTTCCTGTAGTAGTACACGTTTTAGTCAGATATTTAAAATACAGGAATGAAAAGACAAATTGCCACTAAATGAAAATTTAATATTCAACTAAAAGCTTTTAAATCAGTGTTTATACAAAAAAATAATCTTAGTAAAGTCAATTTTACGTAGGGGTAGCAAATTACCCTACTGATAACAACTCAAACAAAACCTAAGTAATTATTGCGTATCGGTACACAACATAAAATCTTAAACAAAAAAAAACCCAAATGCGCAAGGCTAACGAAGAGATCTCCCCGGATAGACGAGCGATAAAATAATCAAAGTAAATAATATGACCCAAAATTGAACTACAAGACGGAATAATACACAACGGTCGGAGTACCCTGTATATAACAAAACCACATAAAATTGTCGTACTATTACAACATCATAACAAAGTGTATAATTTCCCCGATATTATAAAGTTCAGATATTTACGACGAATAATAATAATAATAGTTAAATATTGTTACAAAATTTTTGAACAAGTGATAAATAAATCAAATCTTAGGCAGAAATATAAAATTTTCACTTCCCTTGAACGAATTTTTCGTATCTCCACACGCAGTCTGCAGGAATGTGACCTCCAATCGCAGGTGTCAAATGAATCCAGATATCTGCACGGCGACGTGGATCGGAATTTCCGTGAAACGTAACTTCTTCTAATTGTAATCACTCTTAATTCCTCTACGGGTGGATTAATTACCCCACACTTCGTGCCTAATTTTATTTAAAATACCAAAGTTAGCAAACAAATCTAAGAGAACGGAACAAGACAAAAGTTCGTGAAATAAAAAATCACCAGATGCTTTTTATTCTGGCAAAAACATTAGCTTCTCCCCAGTGGTATAATATATCGGAAAAACTTCCTGAGTTAATCTTCCAATCGAAGACACAAAACTCTTAAATGACGTAGATTTTAGAATGGAATAAACTTCCCTATTATAACGAATAATTTCAATCTACGACACAAAAATACCTCCAGAGAAAACAATCGTAGTAGCTTGAACAACGAACTACGTGCAACTCACTCGTCTCCAAAAATCTCCCCTCAAAATTCGAAACTTGGACTCGCCCAAAATTCTACAGGTCTACCAGCTTCGAAATATAAATATTACTACAATTGGGAATTTCACCATACGCAAAACGAGTTGTCTAAAAATCAGGCGTAAGAAACGTTACATAATATATTTTAAGCTATAAAATATTCTTAACCTAACAAATAATTTTAACAAATACATCCTAGGGAAACTTTTGCATGGGTGTATAAATGGTACACTGTTCATAAGGGTAACTAAACTATTTCCTACGTATCCTTGTAAAACTGTTAAAAAATGGCCCGTAAAATGTTTTTCTAGTTTCTCAACATACATATAAAAATTAATATTGGGAGATTTTAAGTTTCCAAATATATCTTTATTTTTGTTTTGATGTGCTTTGAAATGATTAAAATACATTGTGGAATCAAATGATTTTGATTCATCATTAGCATATAATTCACACACTTCACAAGTATGTATACCTAAACATTTTCTCAATAAATAACCACAAACATACTTTAACGCATTAACCCCTGGTAGATTGTCCCTATAATCGACACTATTAAGTTTTAATTGATTTGAGGGAGACGAGTCAAATATTGTTAAACAGTGTAACGCATTAGTGTGGTTATTTAATTTACATAACAAGGTGTCCAAATCATCGGCACACTTTGCTTGCTCCGAATGTTGAAAATAATTCAAATAAAATAATTTTTTATATGCCCTAAAAAACTGAATTGGCGTAGGATTGAAAGAATTGCCGCCTTGTTGTCGAATAGCACCAAAAAAATTTCTAAACAATCCTGATTGAAACGTCGTGTATAGACATTATTAAAGAACTGTCATTTTAAATAACCCCATAAATGTAAAAATGCATTAATAGTTACCTTAAATCCAAATAAACACTTTATTTTCTTCGTGATATCCTTGTTCCATTTATCTTTTACAACAATGGAATCCAAAAAAAGTAAACTATGATTTAAAAAATTCTGTTGCATTTCAGACCCCATCCATGCATTAGCATGCATTTTTTGGGACCGCATCGAATTTGAATTTAAAATATCGAAAAGCTTGTCAAATTGGTGTAACAAATCCGCAGTTCCAAACGTCGATTCTTCTAATGCTCCTAAACTTGCATAGTATTTAATGCGCTTGCCACAGTATGACTAAATACTTGAACCGCAAACTTCACCTTCATACGCTGGAAATGTGTAGGATGAATATGTGCATCGGATAATTTAGGTGCTAGTCGAATATATTGCAGTTTATCTTTTTCGTAGAAATACCTAATATGCTTCCACGGTGCGATTTTGTTGTCAAAATGCAAATCGTAGTTCAGCAAGTCATTTCTTATTGATTTTAAAAGATGTGGTGTATCAAACATGTAAAAGATTCTTCTACCATCTACAGTAAAATATGGTTTTTCAGGAGATACCTGCTGACTGTTGGCAAAATTTGGAAATTAGGTCCCATATCTGTTATAAAGGTACAAATATTAATACCTATTGAATAAAGCTTTATTATAAAGCTGTCAATTATCTCGTTCAATTCATTGCCAACACAGTTCGAGCTGGTAAATACATAACCCACAGGTTGTTTCCACCCTCCAGATATACTTCGAATCATGAAAACTAGAGCACTAGTAGCCGGTTTTAATCCCACGTTAATCCCAGTATCATGACAACCTACAATCTTATTATATTTTACGCAGTAAAAAAGAAATGTTTTAAGGGAAACTTCACCTGCGCATAAAATACAGTTTTTTTCTAAATCGCTGATCTGATCAATCTTCATCTTTAAACTGGAAAATAAAACATCGTCAACACCAGGTTTATGTTGCCACTTTTCAGTTAGACGCTGTAAGGAACGCTTTGATGGCAAACTAAATATTGTTGAAATAAATCTGTATGCCCTAGGGCTCATGAAATAAATAGTTAAGGCTAATTTTTTAAATTCGGTCGAATATCTCCTTCCTTTTGCACAATGTTTGTTTAAATCTACCTGTGTTTTTATAAACTCCACTGCATTTGCTGGGAGATATTTATTGCACAGATCTTTAAATTGTTCTGCATCTACTTCACTTGCTAATTTCTTTTGTGTAGCATGCAGTCTTGTGTTCTGACCCTTAAGTTGTCGATTACGTTTGCATAAAAATTTAACTTTTCGTCTTAATTTATCTTTACGAGGACTGTGTGTTGACAATACACTAGATGTTTGTATGCCTACTGTAGCAAAGCGAATAGGTGGTGCAGCATTTAGTGTAGCATCTACTTGCTCCGAAGATTCATGTTCAAAGTTCGTTGAATTGTCTACATATTTGGAACATGTGGGTATCTGAAAAGAATTTCCGTGATATAGAAATTTTACTTAGTCATTAAGGCAATAGTACTAAATAAAGTAGACATCTAGCTTACTTGGTTATCCTCGTTAGTCTTTTTAATTTTTTGATGGATCGATAAACAATTTCTATCTGCAGGTGGTTTGCGTTTTGAAGCTCTTTGCGGAGGAGGATTTGGTATATTAAATATTGTAGGTACTGCTCCTGGTTTTAATCTGTTTTTTAAGAAATTCAAACACATATTGTTTTCAAAGTGCATACTGCATACGGTGCAATTATTGTTTTATTGTGTTATTCTTTTGCACTAAAAAATACAAAGAAAATGTTATTGCGAACTTAAGTGGAATGTTTACATCGAAAAAAGTTATAATATTATGGGGTTTTCGTAATAAAATTTTGTTAGAAAAGCAATGCATCAATTTTATTACATACTAACTACGGAAATAAATAATTAATGCAGATATAATATAACTTACCGTTGCATATCTTTGGGAAAACGAAAGAAGCTTAAATTTTTGCTTATATTCGAGTTGTTGCTGCAGTTTGGTGCAGCACACCAACGACCACCTTTTAAAACGCTCATTGTCAAGTATCATACACTATAATACACTAAATAATATACCGTAAACTTGGGTGACTTTGGTCCACTTTTGAACTTTGAGGTCTTGTAACTTTAATCAGAATAATCATATTTACTCGTTCTTGGTGTCATTTTACAGGTCACTGATAGTACTTCAATTACCCCAAATCACAAAAATTTTGAACATCAAAAAATCCTATTTTTTTTTAAAAATATGGGTGGCCAAAGTCAGATGGCAAAGTTGGGTCACTTTGGCCTCCCCATATATTTCAATGAAAATGCGAAGGCAAGTGAGTATATGGTCGACTTTGGCCACGAATGTATTTTTTAAAAACATTCTGAACAGAATGTAAAAAAAACCGCATAGATAATATGTCAAAAAAAACACTAAAACAATGAATAATTAGTCTCTTTATTTCATAACACAAATAAAAAATATTTTCTATAAAAAATAAACTTCTTTAGTACAAAACAAACTAAAATTAGGTATAATTTTCTACTTCCGGTATCTTAAAAAACCCTCTTTTGGATGGTTCTGGTGTTTTTATCACTTGGAGAACCTCATCTCGGTCATACCACAAAACATCATCAATTTTTGGCCATTTCCACTGAAAACTTCCACTTGGTGTGAGGGACTTTATTTTATATCCCATTCCATCTGGCCTAATTTCTATAATTTGCCCTGGGTAAATGTTCTTCTCATATAAAAACAAAACGAAATTTCCAGTTTTTATTTCATTGTCAGCCCTGGGACTACGTGGCACACCATTCTCTTCTTCAGATTCAGCATACTCATCGCTTAGTTCGTGTTCTGACGAAAAAGGAACATCAAGGGACGATTCAGAATCGGTGGATATCTTCCTCTTTCCTTTTCTCTGCTGCATTCCACTTGGGCCTGCCCTGGGCTCTGCTTGAATGTCTGTAATTGAAATTCTCTTTCCAGGTTTCACATCAACTTTTTTTTTCCTGATTGTCGCGTCTGCCTTATTTGAGAATCTTCTTTCTTCTAGAAGATCAATGACGGAA
>JABXWE010051084.1:0-29190 GCA_014611495.1 Limonius californicus | reverse complement strand
CCCCCCCCCCCCCCATATTATCCATTTTTCTGCAATAGACGCACAATACAAAAAGTATCCCTAAAGATCTATTCATATGGATCAACGTGCATGTTCAACTGATTTACTTCCCCCGAAACAGGTACCCAGGGATTCCAGAACTAACTCGTCTAAATACTACCAAAAACCCCGATATCACTTTTACTTAAACATATCATGTTTTATTGTAATTAATTTAACAAAATTATAACTTAGCTTGCTATACATAATGAACAGAGCACCCCCCCCCCCACACCAACATATTCTATACCCCATATAGTGCCATCTTACAATTAAAATCAACCCCACTATTTAGTTTTTCTAAACTGTTCTAACATATATAGGGTTTTCCGGAGAACTTAAGTATCAGTATAATATCTTATTTATAAAATTAATATGGATTAATATATTATTGTATTAATAATAATTAATTAAGACGCCTCATCTTAAAACCAGAATATCAATGACATTATGATTTTCTTGGTGCAGTAAGTAAGCCTACGCATTCAAAGATCCAATTCTGATGATACCATTTTTTGGTATTCATTAATGGGAATTCTACCGTGAAGCAACAACAAAACTTGGAACCAGTTATTTACCCATACCATATGAACTATTATGAAAATTACATGAATAACTAAAAAATATGTTGAACATGTTTGTGCCACCCAGAATAACAACCCCTTGTGTTTGCTTACAAAGCATATACCTTCTCCACTGGAGCACAAAACTATTGGAAAACGTTATTACCATAAGGATATTAACCCTCCAGTACTCGGGCTAGGCCTATGAAACTAAGCGCAAAATGTTTTCCCAATAGTTAATACAATTGACGCATGTATTGCCGGTGATTTTCGTTACCTCTCGGCTTGTGCATGAAGAACACGTGGCTGACCAGTGCATATGAGTTTGTCGCGCATAGCTGCAGTTGTGAATTTTTATAGTTCCACAGGCCTAGCCCGACTGTTTAGGGATTTTGTTTTTGTTGAAGGTAATATACAAACTTGTTTTGTTTTTTGTTTTAAATAAAAATTTTGGGATGTATTTATAGTTTGTGTGTACAATGGATCCTTACCTTAAAGAAATAGAACGCCTACAAAAGTTACATGATGAGGTTCAGGTAGAAGAAATAGACTTTGAAGGCGATTCTGACTCAGAAAGTGACCATTGCAATGAAAGTGACCATTTTTCCGATACAGACCAAGAAATTGAAGTGTTGGAAGAACATACTCAAACTCTTGTAAGTGAAGGTAGTCGTGGAAGTATAAGTATTACGATTCGAAAAATGGCACAAAATGGAAAAAACACTGTCCCACTACTAATGTTAGAACAAGAAGCCATAACATTATAAGTCATCTCCCAGGCGTAAAAGGCAATGCCACGAATGCTGTTACCCCATTGGAATGTTGGAATTCTTTTCTTGATGACAAAATTTTGTCATCAATTGTTAAAAATACTAATATTTTTATTGCTAAAGTTTCGGACAACTATAGAGACAAAAACGACACAAAAGCAACAGATACGACTGAGATTAAAACTCTAATTGGACTTCTTTACCTAGCAGGAGTTTTCAAGGGTGCACGAAGGAACTGTAAAGAGTATTGGGCCACCGATGGGACAGGAATTGAAATCTTCATGGCATCAATGGCACACCGCAGATTTGTCTTTCTTTTACGCTGTCTTCGTTTCGACAACATTGAAACTCGTGCAGAAAGAAAGAGAGAAGACAAATTTTCCCCTATTAGGGAAATTTTCGAAGCAATTAACCTCAACTTCAAGACTAACTATGTACCTGGAGAATATTTGACATTGGACGAGATGTTATTCGGTTTTAGAGGAGATGCAGCTTCAGGATGTATATCCCAAATAAACCAAACCGTTATGGTATTAAAGTATTTTCTCTAGCAGATGCTAGAACGTATTATACCTTAAATATGGAAGTTTATTTGGGAACCCAACCTGATGGACAATTTCAAAAAAGTAACAAAACCGCGGATGTGGTGGAAAGAATGTATTTTCCTATCTCAGGCACAAATCGAAATGTCACGATGGACAACTGGTTTACCAGTTTGCCAACAGTATCATATATGTTAGAGGTCCATAAAACAACAATTGTTGGCACAATTCGAAAGAATAAACCAGAGATACCAAAAGAATTCGTAAACCTACGTAGACCTCTATATTCCTCAATATTTGGGTTCCAAAATTCTGTAACACTATCGTACTATTCGTACTATCCAAAGAAGTCTAAAGTTGTGCTACTTGTATCGTCTTTACATTTAGACGATAATATTGACAAAAGTACAAACGAACTTTGTAAACCAGAGATGGTTACGTTCAATAACATTACCAAATCGGGGGTGGATTCTGTTGACCAAAAGGCAGCTGCATATAATGTAGCCAGAAATACAAGGAGGTGGCCGATGGCCATATTTTATAATCTTCTAAACATAGCAGGAATAAATTCTTACGTCATACATCAAAGTAACGTCCGAAATTCTGTATACCAGGAAAGAAGGGAATTTCTCAAAGAGCTTGGATTACGCTTAGTGGAAAACAGTATCCAGCAGAGAGCAACAAATAAACACCTTACTAAAGAAGTTAGGCATATAGCAACGAAATTGTCGGGAACTAATCCTCCGCCACTACCCGCTAGAGAAGAAAATCAAAGGGGATATTGCTACTACTGCCGAAATCGCAAAACAAGGTATTTTTGCAAAAAGTGCCATAAATTTCTTTGCCTGGAACATGTGCAACCTATGTGCCAAGATTGCTTCGAATAAGTATATAAAAACAATTTTTTTTGTTTATTTAGAAAGTAAGGTCGTTAATTTCAAAGGTTTTTAATTTCCATGGTTATTTTGACACTAATATGTTTGAATTGTTCATTTTCAGTTTATTTGAATGTATATCATACACAGGAACCAATTTAATAAATTGTTTTGCTAAAATAAACTTTTATTCTTCAAAATGCCCTAGGTTTAATATGTAGTCTCCCAGGCCTACCCCGACTATTTGTGAAAGTCTGGATTGCCCGAGTACTGGAGGGTTAAAGCAAGACATCTTGATTGTTTGACTATTTGATTTTATTTTAAATGGAAAATTTAGTTCCTTTTCTTTCGCCTTAATGTCTGTAAAATATCCAATGCAATTTATCTATACTTCAGTTCTCCGAAAAAGCCTGTATATGTTTAACCATAGATACGTTTAATTACAAAACAGTCAGCTTCCCCACTGGGTCACAAAAATATTGAAAAACTGTATTACCATAACGATGTTAAACCAAAACATCTTAATTATTTGATATTATTTTTGTTTAATTTTAAAAGGCAAATTTAGTTTCTTTTCTTTCGCTCTAATGTTTATAAAATATCCATTGCAGTTCTCCCAAAAACCCTGTATATATTTAACCATAGATGCATTACAAAATTGTAGCCCAATATGTTTGATTACAAAACAGTCAGCTTCTCCACTGGGTCACAAAAATATTGAAAAACTGTATTACCATAAATATGTTAAAACAAGACATCTTGATTGTTTGACTATTTGATTTTATTTCTGGTTAACTTTAAAAGGAAAATTTAGTTTCTTTCTTTCGCCCTAATGTCTGTAAAATATCCATTGCAGTTTACCTATACTTCAGTTCTCCGAAAAAGCCTGTATATGTTAAACCATAGATGCATTTCAAAATTGTAGCCCAATATGTTGAAACAGTCAACTTCTCTAATGGACCACAAAAATATTGAAAACTATATTACCATAAAGATGGTAAAACAAGACATCTTCAATCTTTGACTATTTAAATTTAAGTTTAATTTTAAGTTAAAATTTAGTTTCTTTTTTTCACCATCAAATCTAGAATTGCAGCGGCATTAATAATAGTGAACAATCTTGGCGGCACATAAAATTTCAAATATATTTTGCCTATAACCAGTTCTCCGGAAAAACCTGTATATGTTTAACCATAGATGCATGCACGATACGTGGGAACAGCCTACAACAGCTACATTTTTTATTAGAATAGTTTGAAATTTGGTTAAATTACAAAAACTGTAGTCTTTACTGGCGAATAAAAAAAAACACAAAATACTTTATTTTAAAGGCATATTTTACTCTACATAAAAGTAATACGCCGCATCGCAAATATCCAAGTTATTAGACCATTTTATTTTTATTTTTCCTTTTAGAAGAGTGTGTTGGAGAATTGCCAGCAAAATTGTATTACATGAAGAGCACAACTTTGGGAAACCACTTCCAGCAATCTAAATACAGCGAAACTTAGAAATTCCTAATTTGGGTTCCTTATCAGTATCTCTAATACCCGCATAAAATACATATAAATAACGTAAAGTTTAAATATAACTTGCTTATTCTTTATTTTTTATTGCTTACTACTTTGAAAGATTTTATACATAAGATGTTGCATGCCAAAAAATTTAAATGCCAAGTACTATTTCGTTGCATCTCTTAAATGATTAAATTTCGAAGTGAAAATAGGAAGTGTTTAGCCAAATTCGCTTTTATTTTAATAAAAATGTCGGCTATTGTACTGTTCTCATGAACAGATTGTATATCTACAGCATTCTATTAATCACAATATCTGACTGTCGCTTCTGGAAATTTTTGGCCAATGTAGGTAATACAATACACGTATCCTTTTAAAAACGATCAACTTTCTTAGAAAACACTATAAGAGTCAATTTTTACCTGTGAGAAGTTATTGGAAAACATTGCAAAACACTCCACTTTTGCACTATAACGTACTTGTATACTGCCCAAGCTATTAACAAGAACTGACTAACTGAGGGTCAACGGCAAAATATTGCCAGCCCCTTCAATAATCCTTATCGGTATGCAGCCCTTAATGAATTACGGAGAATTAAATGTTACGGAGTGCTGGTAATGAGCCCCACGCAGCACCTTTCTACAGCTAAAGCTATTTAAGGCGTCTGATTTTCTGGGAATTGTACGCATAATAGCAATTCTGGAAAAGCGGATTAGCATCTTTAGGTATAATCGAACCTGCACAATGTGTACTGTTAATAGAACAGTGTAGAGATGTTTCTACTGTGTTATTTCTTATTATGATAAAATTCGTCCAATTAAGACTTTTTTTTCATTTCAATATTTAATAATTAATTATTTCTACATCTATTAAATTACGTAATTAACCTGGTAGGGCCATCCAATATGATTTTTTGCTAATCAACGAAATAATTTTTTAATAACCTAAACAGTATAATATAATATATATAATATACAATAATATAATTTGGGACACAAAAAATTGGATATAAAAATCCAAAATAATGTAATATTACAATAAATAAAAAAATAATACACACGGCGTCGTATATTACAAGAACACCCACTTGCCACTTTTAAATCTTTATTATTGAAATTTTAAAAGTTTTTATTTATCTTTGGTTGGTAGTACCGTTTAGTTTACAATTCGTGGTCTTCTTCGAGCCAGGTGAAAGTTTGGACTTTAGCCCACCTTACCTGCTAACTACAAAACCAATAAACTTAAACCACTGCACTCTTTCAATGCATTTAACATTTCAAGCCAATATATACGTCATTAGACAACATATATATATACAGGATGTCTCAAATGAATCAGAGTATCATTAAGACCTCCGAAACAATTCCAAATATAATATAATTGACACTAAAACTTACATGTATTTTACAATCCCATTTGAAATAAGAAAAATTGCTATCGATACCATGAACATTTGAAAACATAATGGCGGACACTTAGTACGGTGTCAAGAAGTTTTTTGGTTTTTTGTTGTATGTTTAATATTAAAAAATAATCTTCTGCTTTGTTTCACAGCCACTAGAGTATTATCCAGTTGCTTTTACAAGCAACGCAGGCAAGAAGGTGCATTAGATTAGAAAATGTTTTGATAATATATTATATATATCATTAAAGAGAGACAACAATGAACTTTATTGTGTCGCTAAATTGTGGCATCGCTTCCATTAAAAATTGTCCTCTCAAAATTATCAAAACATAAAAATCTGATTTATAGAACTTAACGATTCCCGACAAACTAATTTTTTAATTTAAATTATATGAAACAATGAAAATGTTTCTGTTTTTGATTTTATAAATTTTAAAATTTTATAGATTGTCGTTCGTATTCGACGTTAAACTGTAGGTCCCCGGTGTTTCTATCTCAGCGCTGAGGAGAAACACATGGCAGAGAAGAGGCCGATGCCCAACAAAGGGTCGCAAAGGCTGTCATGTATGTCAAAATAGATTGTGTTTTTCGGAAAACCTAAAACGTTACTAAATCACCCTTATACTAGATGTTAATTTTTTTATTCTATCTCACACTTCGACTTAATGTAAAATTATTAATTTCGCCAGAACATCAAAATGAATTTGGCATCCCACCTACGGTGTTAAAGCTTACAAAATTCCAATGATGTCTACTCAATTTGAGACAGCGTGTATATTTTTCACTTTCCCATACCGTATATACAGATTGGGCCAGCTACGTCGTCCCCATCTAGTGGTAGACGCAATCCAACATACATAAATAAAATCACTTGCCGGTTTACTTAAACTTCAAAAGGGAGAGAAAACAGCTTTATCGATTATGTTTTGCGAACGCCGCGATAATGCGGCGGCAAGCTCGCGCTTTATATAATATGTATATTAGGCGCTATCCAACTAGAAAACCACCGTCTCATAACTTCTTTAAGGAAAGAAATAAACTTTTTTATTGGATGTAGGCCCAAACCGATTACAAACATAGAAAATCAAGTAGCAATGATAGAAGCAGTTAGTAAAAATCCCCATGTAAGCCAAAAGAACTAAGCACAAATGTGGGTGTTAGTAGAACTTCAGTTCTGAAAGCAAATGTATTTAATCCCCATCATGTTACTTTGGAGCACGAAATTAAAAATTACTCTTAGGAAAGATCCGAATTTTATGGTGTATTTCAGCCTCAACTTCTTTCAGACTATCTTTTTTAAATTGTGCATTGTTTAGCCATGAGGCAAAATTCTGAAACAATGATGAAGGAAATAGGCACAGCCTGCAATATCATCCACAGAAGAAGTTCGAGTGGGTATGTGTTAGAAACCCACGTTCAAAGTGTTTTTTTTTGTAAATGTTTGGTGTGGCATACGATGTAAACATACTATTGGACCAATTTATTTCATGAAAAGTGAACTTGAGAGCGTTACTTGGATTCCCTACAAAATTTTACCTGGGCTGCTGGATGTACATGTTGATGTAGAACTCAATGTACAACAAAAACCTGGGTACCAACACGATACCTGTCCTGCTCCATATAGTTGGTTTGTTAGGAATTACGTAAATAATGTATCTATAGGGCATTGGATTGGAAGAAGAGCTGCGCATCCATGACCACCGAGAAGATCTCTTCATTACACTGTTTTCTTGGATGTACAATAAAAAAAATAGTATACCGGACTCGAGGTGTTACACTTTCTTGCTAGAGTCCTAAAGATAGTTTTTAAAACGAATTGAAAAAATGTGTAGAAGTAGATGGGAGCAATTTTGAACAATAAAACTGCGTTTTGTTGTTTTCCACTGGCTTAGCTTTTACTACTACGGTTCTATCAATGGGAACTTTACTTATTAAATACTAATTTATGTAATTAATATTAGTCAAATTATTAATGACTACAATAAGAGATCAACTTGACAGAGAGTAACTGTGATAAATTTCAATGCTATAAAAAAATCAGTAATCTCAGTTGTTGTGATATGCAGGGAGTTTTTCTTTTTAGTATACATTGCCTATGTATACTTTTAAAAAGAACACGTCAATTACGTCTATTATGTAGGCAACCAACTAAACCCACAACTAAAAAACAGAAGCAAACTTCACTATACTTGTGAATTATTTGAGTATGAAGGTTATGTTGATGCAGTGTTTATATTAAATAAGTAAATCAAAATAAGTTGACCAACGACGATTATTATTGTAAAACGTTAAATGTCAATAGCAGAAAACGGAAATTAAAATAAAAACAACAGTTACAACAAGTATTCGAAATGGCCACCTTGTGTTCTAAACAATAACCTAAACGGTGTTGAAAAGCACGCACAGCATTCGCAAGAAAGTCAGGATTCGAGCTATCTTTTAATTCATCAATACTTTGTATTGGAATATTTGTATACATTTTTGATTTCCGGTATCCCCAAGCAAAGAAGTCATTGGGCGCCAAATCTGCAGAACGTGAGGGCCGTATAGGACTGAATATTCCTAGCCCACGTCCTGGAAACCTGTCGTTTAGAAAGTTTCTTATAGCATTCGTGGAATGCGGAGGGGCTCCATCCATCTGAAACCACGAGTCATCGATGTTTAAGTTATCTATTGCCAGAACGATGTCGTTCCTTAATAGCTCTAAAAATTTGGCTGTATTGAGATTACCATCAATAAAATATGGGCCGATAAGCTTATTTTCATCTATTCCTAGCCATACGATAACTTTCAAAGTGTATTGACTGTGAGTTAAGTTTTGTAAAAGGCAGTTAGTGCGGGACCAATATCTAAGAAATAAGTTTATCAGGATACTGGATAGTGATAGATGAAGAATTATAATACATACCGTCAATGTTGTGAATTGACTTCTCCATTTATTGTGAAAGTTGCTTCATCACTACAAATTATCTTATTTGAAATGTATTCATGTTCATTCGGCAAATTAAAGACAGTTTCCCAAAAGATTGTTCTTTTTTCTTTGTCTTCATCGAATAGATGGTGATTAGAAAATTTGTACGATTTATATTTAAATTCTTTTAGTGTTATAAATACCGAGGTTTTAAAATGTGAACCTATTTCTCGTAGTGATACTATGGGGTTTTCTTCAACGTAGCATAAAATATTTAATTTCATTTCTTCGGTTAAAACGTGATTACTTTTAGTTCTTATTTTATGGGAATTTATTATTTCTAGCAATTGCTTGTATGGTTCGAATTCAATAAATGGGTCTTTCTGAATATTTTACTGAAAATAAGTCTATCGCAGTTCTTAAGCTGTTACCATTCTGATACCACATTAGAATTTCCACTTTTTCGTCTTTACTGTATATGGTTGTATAAAAAACGCAATAAGACACTAAATAAAGACTAATTATATTTTTTAACATTGAATTAATTTGATTGTTTTGGCCACAGCACGCTTTTGTTTTTCTCACAAAAACTCAGGCAACATTTTAAGATTTTGCTTTCGCTACGCGATAGGCACACCCTTTATACATATTTTAGAATTATTATTGTTTATACAAGATGTTCACATAAAGAGTGTTGCACTAAATATATATTTTTTAAATGGTACACCAAGAAAAGCCACTTCAGTGCTGATCAAATTGATGTAAAATTATATCAGGCTATTCTCAACCGTTCTGCCGCTAGTGGAAGTTAATGGCCAGAACGTGGTCAACTTCAGTTGCTGATAGTGGTCAAACTTAAGATATTGATGTCGAGTTTTCACAGAAAAAAAGTATTTTTAGTGCAATACCATATAATGTTGCAAAATTAACGTTTGTCTTCTTTTCTGTAGGAGTTTTTAAACTTTTGTGAAACTTTTTAAACATTTTTTAAATGCAACATCCTGTATATTTTGCTCTTATGGATAAATATTTTATGATACTATATTTGTATAGGATAGCAGAGATGAGGGAAAATTAACAGAGCTTAAAAGTTTTTACTTTTATTGTACCGATTAGAATATCTAAAGATGAATATAGCATTTGTTCTATTTATTCACGTATCGTATTTTCTGTTGAAACCAATCAAAAATGATAATTAAGAAAAGCACATATTTTAAGAGGCACGTTTTTTAGTTAGATAATCAAATATTATCCCAAAAAGTTTTGAGAATGGTACCCCACATTTCTAGAGGATGATTTTCCCATTTTAATGGAGGATAGTGAGCTTGAAACACGTGGATTAATGTGTTTACAACACGATGGTGCCCCATTTCCACCAAAACGTAAGGCAATATTTAAACGACTGGCTAGGAAACCGATGGATTTGTCGGGGAAGTGATATTTCATAGCCTGCAAGATCACCCGATCTAAAACCACTAGACTTTTTCTGTGGGGATATACAAAGCCGGAAGTGTATCAAGCAGTGCCAACAACTGTAGAACAGATGAAGAATCGCATAACAACAGTTTTTACAGATATTGACCGCCAGATATTAAAGCTTTTATAAGACGTCTTCATGTTTGTGCTCAAGAAAGTGGGAAAGTTTTTAAACATTTAAGTCTTTATTGTTGTTTCTACAATTCAAACTTTTCGGATATATATGTATATCCACTTAAAATTTCCCGCCCAATAAAGACCCAATTGCTTAATAAAAATGTATACTATAGTATTTACACCTTTTTCTGGTTTCTCTGAAATTGTTTCGCGGACACGTCAGCGTATGCCAACAAATTAAATGCCTGCAACTGGAGGACATGTGGGTATAAGCCAACGTAGATAAAGCACCGTGTAGGCCTATAAGTACACGACAAACACAGTCGACAGAATTTACATGGAGTTATAAGAAAGAGCAATTCTTTGTGTGCCTATAGAAGCGTTGTTCGTCGTCATTGTGTAACTTTTTTCTTATCTTCTTTACCCTGTACAAACTTAGTATCACAAAAAAGCCTATATTAATCTTCATCCCCCCTATTGCATTAAAAAATTAATGTTTTTAAGTTCCACAAAAGTTAAAAAAACCCTGTGTAAAAGAAGACAAACAGCAACTTTGGCACACTATGCGGAATTTCACTAAAAGAACTTCTTTTTTTAAATCCGACGGCAATGTCTTAGATAGCTTGTCCACTGCAAGGGCCTGTCTGGGGTAGACCACCTATCTTCATTCGCCAAACCAAAATATACCTTTGTATTTAAAAAATGAAGTTTTTTAAAGCTTGGCAATAGTTAAAAAACCCTGTATGTACCAAACAAACAGTAATTTTGCCACGCATACATGAAATCTACACTACAAATACATGTTTTCTGTTTAAAATCCGATATCAATGCTATAAATAGGTTGCCCACTACAAGCATCTGAAGTTCACCACTTTTTGTTGATTAACTCCCTCTAGCGGGAGAATGGTTGAAAATAGCCTGATATAATTTTACAACAATTTAATCAGCACTGAAGAGGATGTTCAAAAATGTCATAATATACTGGGCGTTCGATTTAAAAAACCACAAGTTTAGTGCAACACTCTGTATGTGAACATCTTGTATAAACAGAAATATGTACAAGGGGTGTACCTATCGTTTAGCGAAAACAGAATTAATATGTTGCCTAAGTGAGAAGCCATCATCCGCCCACGCACCGATGGGACTGGCTCTAGCTACAAGGTGATTTTAAATATGTGCGAAAAACTTTAACCACTTGTAGCAGATGATATTTAACGCCTAAATGCCTTAGTTATTATTATTATTATTATGTAGCTTTCACAGGCCTTAGAGGCCCATCGCTTTTGGTGTGAAACAAGGCTAAGTTAGTTTGTACAACGCACAACAAGGCCCGACTCTGCGGGGTACCGTGTTGGTGCGGAACCATGCTTAACCTGCCTGGCGTGTGTGAATGTTTTTTGTTTATGGTCTTGTTACTCCTCTAATGCGACCGTAATTCGAGGAGTGCCATTAATTTGATCCCCAATGGCAAATGGAGACGGGGACCCAGTACCGATCACCCAGGGAATTAGAAAAATTTCCGACCCTGGGGAGATTCGAACCGGGAAGCGTTTGGACTATTACATCCAAAGCTTGGCTCTCTACCACTGAGCCATCCCCGCCCTTAGTATTTTTTTTTAATTCGGGGCCGTTACGGTTATGTGTGCTTCAAAGAAGTTTTACATCAATTCATTAAAATATGAATAACTTTTTTGTTCTTTGTCCGATTGAGGCGGCCGTGGGCTAGAGGTAAGTGCGTTAGGGCATGGCCATGACGATGCACCGCACCTCGCACCGCACTTAGCATTGTACCACAGTATCGCCCCTGCCTCGCACATAGCATTGCCGTCAAGAGTCCCTATTGGCGCACCGCACCTAGCATTTCATTGCAGTTTATTTTCAACTACTGACTGAGCAGCATAGCAAACATGAGTTCTTCTTCATCTTCGTCGGATGAAGATGATATCTTGTTTAACTCTAGTTTAAGAAAGTGGTAATTTATTAAAAATAGAAGAAAGAAGACAATACATCCTTTAAATAAAAAGCGAAGTCAGTTTGGTGAATTCCATCACCTTTTTAATGATCACTATTATGGTGACTTTTGCTTTTTTTGTCCCAAATCGCCTCTCTGGTAAAGACACTGGTTATTAATTTTTCTTTATCCATCATACACTGCGCGATGGGCGAGGGTCGAAAAATACTAAGCTCGATTTCGCAGTGCGATACTCTGGTGCCGAGCTTGGTGCGACGCGAAGGGCGGTGCGCCATTGTGGCCGCCGACTTAGACTTCTATGCTGAAGATCGTGTGTTCAATTTCCAATACCGAAACATCGGACTTTTAATGGAGGTTCTCCCTCGCAAACCAGCGAGGTATTCTGCCTAGTAAATCTTCGCTGAAGTAGAAGTGTTTACACTTCCAATGGTTCGAAACCCACGTTAAGCTGTAGGTCCTGTATGTCTGTGACACTTTAAACGCGCGATATAGGCATAGAAGAGAAGATCGCTACGTCTCATGAGATAAGGCACTGCACGAAGTAGAAGAGTCCGATTTGTGATAAAAGTTGTTAATTAGGGTATGTAGGTATATTGAAAACCAAATCATTAATCTAAGTTTTTTACGGCTTTCCAAAAGAGCAGAAAATTTTTTTTGAAAATTCAATATTTAAATATTTAACAGTTTCGAATAGAAATGACAATTTAAATACCTAAATCGAATTTAGAAATTTTTACATAAAATTATTCACATCCGTGTCAGAATGCATCCACTTTTTACACTCAAATTTACATTATTGATTGAAAATTAAGCTCGGACCGTTAGTTTTCCAGACAATGAAGTTTACTAAAATTGGACAATAAACATTATTTACACTTTAGTGAATTGATGTAAAAAGAAACTTTGAAGAGCCTCCGTAACGGCGGCTAATTAAAACAAATTACTAGGTGATTTAGGAGTTGAATAACCTCTGCTATACATGTTTAAAGTTTTTCGCACACGTTTGGAATCGCCCTGTATAAAGCACTGGTTTTGTGAATAATTCGATTTTACAATATAACGAAAATATCCGCTTTGGACCCTTAGGAATCCAAAAAGTGATGTTCACAAAATGTTTGCCGGTAGGTATGCGATCGTCGATATCTCCGTAACAGCTGATTTTCACAAAATTTAGGGATTTGTAGAAATTCCAGTATAAAACATTTGAAAAACGATTTGGAGGTATAATTCCTAGATAGGTTTTTTACTAATGCTGAGAACTATTTTTGAAAATTTTTGACTACAAAAAAATCGGATAAAGGTGTAAAAGATCTACAAAATTACCAATTGAAAAAATATCAGCTTCGAGGTTCCCGCGAATTTTTAAAAATTTTGTGTTTAATACCCCCTTACTCAAACCCGTTAACCTCATAGGCATATTAAATTATACAGGGTGTTTTTAAAAGGTACCAAAATGTTCCGGTCGCTGCTTCCTTCCGTCAAAATAAACAAAAAAACTTCCTATTAACATAGGTCACAAGATGCTTCTCAAGAGAGATACAGCTTTTCAAATGTGCATCACCGAGGACTTTTTTTTTTGGAATAGCGTGAGCTAGAATTACAAAATTTGGAACATTGAATAAACAAAAACAAAATACCGATGTTTTGGTACCTTTTAAACACACCTTGTATACTTTTGACGCGAATCGAAAATTTTTAAATCTATGCTGATATATATATATATACAGGGTGTTTAAAAAATACGTTTGGATATTTTAACCAACCGTGTTCGATATATGGAGTTTAAAAAACATATTATTTGTTATTTCAATAAGTTCTCCACCCATTAAAACGAATAGCCATGTAAATAAAAAATTTTAATTACAAATAATTAAAGTAGATGTCCTTCCATTTGTATACACACCCTTCGCAACTCCATCAAAATGAACGCCGCATTCTTTCAAAGATTCACAGATTCATACGAACAGTCTACTAGGCATGTTCTATTCATTCTCGCAATTCGTTTATATTTTTCACAGGGCTTGAATAAACTAACAACTTTTAATACCCCCAAATACAAAAATTGAACGGATTGAGATCAGGAGATCTAGGTCACACAACTGGACCCCCCCCCCCGCCCTATGCACCTGCCGTTGTAATTGTAGAAGAGGAAATTTGTGACCATGATTGAAAAATGTGCAGGAGTCCCATCGTGCATCAACCACATATTCATTCTATGAATGAGGGGTACATCTTCTAACAATAATGGCAAGGCATTACGCAAACAGTTAAGATACAATTGGCCAGTCAAACGGTTCGGTAAGGGACCGCGGTGGTGGAGTGCGAGAACGCATTGGCCACTCGAGGTCACAGTAAATGCAGCTGCTCCGTTGGGGCGATCGAATCCCGACTGGGGCGATCGAATCCCGACTGGGGCAACCGCATTTGCTTAGTTAAGTTTAGGGTGCATGTTGCATGAATGTTTAGTATGTAAGGGACGCCCGCACCCCCCTGAAGTAATGCGAAAGCGGTTCCGGGGGGGGGACGGTAGTATGAATGTGTGAGAAAAAAAAAAGTCAAACGGTTCGGAAGAAAAAAAAAGGTCTCCAAAAACACCAAGCTAAACGTTAATTGAAAACTGTCGTTGATGATTCGAATCAATAATCGTATAAGGGTTTTCATCTAACCAAACATAGCTGTTGTAGAAATTAAAAATGCCATTTCTTCTGAAACTGACTTCGTCAGTAAATAAGACTTCACTAACAAAGTTTGCGTTCTCCGCAACTTTTGTCAGTGCCCATCGGCAAAACACCAGACGTGCAGGGACAATAAGGGGCTGTACCCTTTGAATATGGTATGGGTACAATTGCTCCTCACGCAACATCCAAATCTATTTGTTTCGACAGAAAGTCTTCTAGTATTGGTGACTGGATTTGCTACAATTCTCCTTAAAATGTTAAGTTCTGCTTGAGGAGTAGAAACTGATCTAGGCCGACCACCACCACCGTTTCTTGATTTAAATGCGGCAACTGCAGATACACGTGGATACAAATTTGTAAAAAGTTTGTCACGCAGAAGCGCCCGTTTCAGAAATGCATCAGCATACAAGCAACGCGCCTCATAAGCATTACTATTGGCCTTACCATACATGAAATGCATATCTGCCATTTCCGCGTTGGTATACATGTTTCAACTACAACAATATCAATATTGACACTTACAAAAACTCAAACAAATGTTGTTTTATCCACTTTCACAGCAGACGTGATAAATACGATTCTGCACTCCTACTCTGCGTAAATATTTTGGCTGTATCTTGAAAACGATTGATTTTCGAACTCATGTGTATTACGACATTTTTGTTTGTATCGATGAGATCCATAAGCGGGTAAAATATCCGAAACTATTTTTTAAACAACCTGTATAACAAAACATATACAATCTAACCCAATACTACCACTTTATTTATTAGCATAATCATGATTTACAATAATATTTTACACCATGGAACTTCAATTCGAATTTAATTAAACACCCTGTGTGTGCTTGTATATACACAGGGTGTTAATCAATTGCAGGGACAAACTTCTAGGGCTTACAGTATACATGAAAACAAACACTATTTGTTAATAAACGTATGGTCAAAACTGTTTCCTTTCAGGGATAGAGCTTTTCAAAGATTCTTTAAGAAGCGCCTAAATGTAGGCAACTCAATTTGCTAGCTACTATTTGTTTCCATAACGACGGAATTTGAATTTGAAAAGTGGGAAAGGGGGCTTTATTTATCCTGTATTAATTTCCGTAGTTATGGAAACAAATAGCAGGTAGTAAATTGAGTTACCTACATTTAGGCGCTTCTTAAAGAATTCTATCTCTGAAAGGAAACACTTAGGCTGAAAGCTAAGTTATATAATGGCCCTGAAAAATAACAGCATATAAATTTTTTTAATATTTTCGAAATCTGCTAGTCTGATGAAGTACCGGAAAACCTACATATTCATTGATAAATTTGACTTTTTAAGCCGTCCTACAAATTTTCGAAAATTGTAAGTTTAGTGACCTTGTACATGCTGGTTTTCGAAGAAAAAAACATGCAAATTATTGTTCATTGCAAAGCTATTATTACGTACATTTAAAATATAGAATTAAAACTATTGCTAACGGTTTAAAAACCAGAAGTTGATATCACTTCCGGTTATACCAGAAGTAATATAAACTCACTCATAAGTAAGTTTAGTTGAAATGGTGGAAAACTGTAAAATCATAGCTAAACAATATATGTTTCTGCTTGTTCCTAATTTTCGCTATTATCAAAATCATGAGAAAGTCCTTCGGTAAGTACCTTACTTTTGACGAATGGTAAATTACAGTATGCTTCAAAATTGTTGTATCGAGCCAAAATCACACCATTTATTCCTTTTATTTCTTCTGTAGACCATCATATTGAAATAATTACGTCAATTTGATTATTAATATACGAGGGTGGCGATAAGCAACTATTGAAGCATTAACGCCTTGATAAAGGTAATGACCAAGAATTGGTGCTTACATTGCTAACGACGCAAAATGCATGCGATGCGGTTACCATGGTTACGGCATTATTGGCAAAATAGTAATCATGCCAATTTACGTTCTCAATTTGACCATAAACAAGACCAGGTTGTTTAACTGTTAATCAATATTTATAAAACAGACCTCAAGAGGCATATGCGGGTTATAGGTCAGTTCGTTCACCCCGTGAAGTCACGTATGACGTCACAGGCTCAAATTATTTTGGTCTGCCAAACTAAGCAAGTGAAAGTTTTGATGAAAAGGTAATCTTAATATTGCGATCACGTTTATTACAATCCCATAACAATGTTAAATACGGAGCGGCAACCATTTTGAATAATTTTTTAATTAGTAATTAATCTAAAAAATTGAAAGTGAAATCTAAAAAAAAAATTTTTTTGTACGTACCTCGTATGTGGGTCACTCTGTATGTAAAATTACAATGGTGTCACGTGTTAATAAATTTATATTATGAATCTGACGCGACTTGCAGCACTTATTTACGGCATTATTAGAACTAATCAACACAATTAAAACTCACGGAGAAACCCAAAGCTTATCGCACAAGCCTAATCGGATTTATTTCCGCCTGGAACACGTGAACATCCAAAACGCAACCAAAAACAATTTAAGTTTTTCTTTTGTTTACATATTTGTTATGTAATAATAAAACAAGCACCGAACTACATGTCAATAAAAACAAGCGAAGAACAAGATGACAATTAAAACAACCGAAGAACAAGATGTCAATAAAAACAAACGAAGAACAAGATGTCAACACGCGAGCGGAATTTAAAAATTAAGCGAATTACGGATATTTTATTACGTTTTAGGTTTTAGCACTTGAACAAACAAGCAGTAGCGAGACTTCTAATTAAAAAAAATTCTTATCAAGCGCGTAATCTATTATTGCATCACTTCAAAGCCGAAAACAAGCACGTTTATGCACTCTTCGAGAACAAAGGTCCGAAGACGTCCGGCCCTCGTGGGTGGCTGTCCAGGAAGGCAAAGGGCTGCCAAAAAAATTCAACCCCGCACGGAGGGTGAATTCAATGTCAGCGAAATCACCCTGTAACTTTCTCCCGCCTCCCCAGATGTGGACCTATATGCAAAGCGCGATCCAGCGGCGTTTTTCCAGGAAGAGCCGAGAAAAGCCCCATTTGATCATTTCGGTGCCATGTCCTAGCTCAACAAATCCACAATCAAAAATTCAAGGCTAAGCCGGGTTTGAGAAGACACAAACATCGCACGTACCTCGAAGGATATCTTTATTTGTCGGTTGACATGTGAAATCACATTCTCGATGACGTTGACAGCCGGTCACACCCTCAGTTCCGCCATACACCATATCACACAAACTGTTAATATTAATTTTATGATATCTTTGTTGCGACAACACTTGTTTTGGATACCTAGATGTCTAGATTTTTAGCTGAACGCCGCGATACGCATGCGCCACGTTCGCTAGAAGTTGCATGTTGCGTCGACTTGCGTGATGTTGAAATTCAAAATTTCATAATCGCCTGTAAAATAGAAGAAAACTTTCGGCGGGAAAGCATTTTTAAAACAACAGCTAAACGCGGTTGTGTCGTAAAACAGCCATGGTGTTTTAAGCCATTTAATTGTTGACTGTCAAATAAGTCGTCAGTTGTTTGCGTCACCATGGCTACTTAGTCAACAATCGCTGAAAGTCATTACATTACGTTCATTTGTTTACTTCACTATAGAAGTAAAAAAACGTGGAGATGTATTTATAAAATATTAAACGGTTACTAGAAAACGTGGAAAGGAAAGTGTAAAGCTAAATAACTCAAACGAAACATTAGAGAAGTTAAATACAACGAAATAACATAGAACCTACTCCATTGTAGGTAGGTAATTAACAGAGCATTTGCCTGTATACAGAAGAAGTAGAAATACAACGAAATAGTGCAAAAATCCAAATTCAAAATTTCATAATCGCCTGTAAAGTAGAAGAAAACTTTTGGCGGGAAATCATTTTTAAAACTACAGCTAAACGCGGTTGTGTCAAAAAACAACCATGATGTTTTTAGCCATTCAATTATTTACTGTCGAGTAAGTCGTCAGTTGTTTGCGTCCCCATGGCTACTTAGTCAACAATCGCTGAAAGTCATTACATTACGTTCATTTGTTTACTACACTATAGAAGTAAAAAAACGTGGAGAAATGTTTATAAAATATTAAACGGTTACTTGACAACGTGGAAAGGAAAGTGTAAAGCTACATAGCTCAAACGAAACATTAGACAAGTTAAATACAACGAAAGAACATAGAACCTACTCCATTGTAGGTAGGTAATTAAGAGGCCATTGGCCTGTACACAGAAGAAGAAGAAATACAACGAAATAGTTCAAAAATTCAAATTCAAAATTTCATAATCGCCTGTAAAGTAGAAATCTTTTGGCGGGAAAGCATTTTTAAAGCAACAACTAAACGCGGTTGTGTCAAAAAACAACCATGATGTTTTAACCCATTCAATTATTTACTGTCAAATAAGTCGTCAGTTGTTTGCGTCACCAATGCTACTTAGGCAACAATCGCTGTAAGTAAGTCATTACATTACATTCATTTGTTTACTACACTATAGAAGTAAAAAACGTGGAGAAATGTTTATAAAATTTTAAACGGTTACTTGAAAACGTGGAAAGGAAAGTGTAAAGCTAAATAACTCAAACGAAACATTAGACAAGTTAAATACAACGAAAGAACATAGAACCTACTCCATTGTAGGTAGGTAATTAAGAGGCCATTGGCCTGTACACAGAAGAAGAAGAAATACAACGAAATAGTTCAAAAATTCAAATTCAAAATTTCATAATCGCCTGTAAAGTAGAAATCTTTTGGCGGGAAAGCATTTTTAAAGCAACAACTAAACGCGGTTGTGTAAAAAAACAACCATGATGTTTTAACCCATTCAATTATTTACTGTCAAATAAGTCGTCAGTTGTTTGCGTCACCATAGCATAGCATAGCATAGGCAACAATGGCTGTAAGTAAGTCATTACATTACATTCATTTGTTTACTACACTATAGAAGTAAAAAACGTGGAGAAATGTTTATAAAATTTTAAACGGTTACTTGAAAACCTGGAAAGGAAAGTGTAAAGCTAAATAACTCAAACGAAACATGAGAGAAGTTAAATACAACGAAAGAACATAGATCCTACTCCATTGTAGGTAGGTAATTAACAAGCCATTAGCCTGTACACAGAAGAAGAAGAAATACAACGAAATAGTTCAAAAATTCAAATTCAAAATTTCATAATCGCCTGTAAAGTAGAAGAAAACTTTCGGCGGGAAAGCATTTTTAAAACAACAGCTAACCGCGGTTGTGTCAAAAAACAGCCATGGTGTTTTAGGCCATTCAATTGTAGACTTTCAACTAAGTCGTCAGTTGTTTGCGTTACCATGGCTACTTAGTCAACAATCGCTGAAAGACATTACATTACGTTCATTTGTTTACTTCACTATAGAAGTAAAAAAACGTGGAGATGTGTTTATAAAGTATTAAACGGTTACTTGGAAACGTGGAAAGGAAAGTGTAAAACTAAAGACGTGTAAAGAACATAGAACCTACTCCATTGTAGGCAGGTAGTTAACAGGCCATTGGCCTATACATAGAAGAAGAAGAAATACAACGAAATAGTTCAAAAACTATTTCATATGATTTTAAATATAATGTTTATAATTCGTGAATATTTAAACTCGTATGTTACTGCTACAGAGTATCTCAGTGTTCATACCTCTATTTTCTAAAATATTTTAAATTAAATAAATATATGTACTTACTTCAATCTAAAAATTCATTATGAAAAATAGTACCACACTTAATTCAAATGCTTTAATTAAAATTTATATAAATCAGACCACCGAAAAAAAAGATTTATAAATAATGTTGAGCTTTGTGTGTATATAGTAAAATAATCTATTGCTTTTGGGTGATGCAAACGTTTTTTACATATACAGAATATTCTAAAATAAAAATTGAAAAGATGTACTGCCATTGGTAGGAAGAAGAATCATATTTTGAGAAACACATTTTTGCTATTGTTATTCATATCTATCACGCCATCGAGACCATCAGTTAAATTTTGAATCATGATGTATAATGAAACCCACAAATGTAAATTCGCGTTACTTTCCCATTTCTTAAAGTAAAGACATACTCGACGAACAAAACCTTCCTACTAACTGTTTTCTTAACTCTAAGCTCTATTACGCCCTACACTGCACCGGTACTAATTTTAAATCGCCCTATATAATTCTCATTCCCTTTATATTTTTAACAAAAATATTATGTTTTTATTTTTTACTGTGTAAGTATGCTAAGCTATATCACGCTTTAAGCCGCACGGGTATGAATTTTAAGTCACCCTGTATAATTAAACTGAACAAATTTAACGGAAATTCATATTACCTTCCCATTTGTGTCATATTCTGGCATAGAAACTTCTGTTATTTTTATTTATTTGTAACTTTATCAGTTCCTAGAAATTTTGGCTGCGCTTTTTATACACCCTGTACAATAAAACTCAAGAACGTTGTAAATATGTTTCAATTCTTTAAGGTATTTGATTTAAAACAAACATACAACTGCCTCGTAGTTCCTGTAACCGAAAGTATCTCCAAAATTGATCTTTTGGTATTATTTAAAGCCACTTCTCTTTGTTTGATATCGCAAAAAAAACTTTTGTGTACTGTAACGCATGCTTGATGTATGGAATTCAAAATTTCCTAATCGTTCGTAAATCAACAAATAAATTAGGCGGGAAAAGCAGATGCGTAAACAAAAGCCAAATACACACAAGGCATTAACTCATTCACTTATTTACTATTTAAACAGCCGTCAGTTGTTTGTTGTTTACGTTACCATGGCTACTAGTCAAAACTCAGTGACTGCCATTGCCTACACAGATATTCATTTGTTCATTACATTACAGAAGTAAAAAACTAAAAGATAACTAATTAAAATGTTATGAAATTCCAAATAGTAATTTTTGTATGTCAATAAAAACGTTAAATAAAAGGGCGAATTGTAGACACACCCTAAATACATCAAGCGAAAAATTGAACAAATTATAAAACAAAAACACTCTTCCATTGATTTTAGTAATTTCATAAATATAATAAGCGAATTTAAACTTATAACTGTTTCGTATGATTTACCATTCAAAATATAGTTACAGGGTGTCCCAATGCTTTTTTATACAGTTCAACGAATAACATGGATTCAAGTAGAACGCGGTCTGAAATATAACCAACGGTTACGAAGTAAACATTGTTTACTCGTTTCCGCTTGAAGTGATCGTTCATCCCGGAAACAAAGACTAAAATTTAAACGTTTGTCAATCCTAGCTAGTGTGACTGTACCTAAGACAACCGCTCATAAATGACAAATTGTGGAATTTTTAGGGTTGATTGCTTCAACTAGCGTAGTGCACTTTAGATAATCCTTAAATTAATGATTTTTTTTCTGGAATTGCATAAATTGACGTGTTCTTTTTTTAAGTAAAATATGTAGTTCTCTGTGTTTTAGGCGTAATCTGTGGGAGTTACGATTTAAAATACAAAATCAACTAACAATCGACTACTTATTAAATAGAAAGGTACTAAAAAGACAATTTAGTATGTATGTACATGCTTTCTCATAGATACCTTGTAAATGGAACTCCAAAGCATTGAGGCATATCAATATTACTTTTCAATTTCTTCTAAGAGAACTCGTAGTTTGGGAAAAACTTTGGTATTATATTTTTTAATTTAACCTCTCTGTCACGTGCTAGAGACACAATGGTACTAATTTCCAGTTACGTTGTATAATGAAACTCAAAGATAAAATGTATTACGCGTTAGAGATTGTGAGATTCTGTATAATGAAAATGAAGGAAATGCCTTCCTGTATAGTTGTTTGCACAAAAATTTGATCATAGGTATATTTAAAACTTAATAATGATAACTCTTAGACTCATAAAGATAATAATTTTATCAAAACAAAAAAAAACTCTTTGCAGACTATTTTGGAGAAATAGCGTGAGGACCTAAATAAACCAAATCTCGAATGGTTCGCTTATGGCGAAGGGAAAAGGCAAAATGGCACAAACAAACGAATCTGGAAACGTTCTGAGAATATACAACCGTACTATAAAATGTACCTTCGCAGTTTTTCCGTGGAATATTGAAACTTCCTGTATAGTTGTTTGCACAAAAATTTGATCATAGGTATATTTAAAACTTAATAATGATAACTCTTAGACTCATAAAGATAATAATTTTATCAAAACAAAAAAAAACAATTTGCAGACTATTTTGAAGAAATAGCCTGAGGACCTAAATAAACCAAATCTCGAATGGTTCGCGTATGGCGAAGGGAAAAATGGGCAATCAGTATTTCAAAAAGGGCATCAACGCATCTAAAAAGGTTTTGAGAATATACAACCCGACTATAAAATGTACATATGGCGAAGAATAAAATGGGCAATCATACTTCAAATGGGCACGCACTAATCTGGAAAGGTTTTGAAAATACACTATCGGGTTGCAAAATGAACCTTCGAAGTTTTTCGGTGGAATATTGAAACTTCCTGTATAGCTGTTTGAACAAAAATTTGCCATAGTTGCGTTTAAAAGTTAGCTATGATAACTCTTACACTCATAAAAATAATAATTTTATCAAAACAAAAAAACTATTTGCAGACTATTTTGGAGAAATAGTGTGAGGACCTAAATAAACCAAATCTTGAAAGGTTCACATTGGCGAAGTGGAAAATGCGTAATCAATACTTCAAAAGGGCAGAAACGGATCTGAAAAGGTTTTGGGAATATACAACCCAGCTATAAAATGTACCTGCGATGTTTTTCGGTGGAATATTGAACCTTCCTGTATAGCTGTTTGAACAAGAATTTTATCATAGGTGTATTTAAATGTTAGCAATGATTAAGATTACATTTACAAACATTATAATTTTATTAAAAAGAACTAGCTAACTATTTCGGAGAAATAGTCCGAGGACCTAAATAAGCCAAATCTCGAATGGTTCACATATAGTGAAGAAGAAAATGAGCAATCAACACTTGAAAAGGGCATAAACCAATCTGGAAAGGTTTTGGAAATATACAACCCGGCTATAAAATGTACCTTCGAAGTTTTACGATGGAATATTGAACCTTCCTGCATAGCTGTTTGAACAAAAATTTGATCAAAGGTGTATTTAAAAGTTAGCGATGGTAACTCTTACATTCATAAAGTTAATAATTTTATCAAAACAAAAAAGGCTACTTCCAAACTAATTTGGGGAAATAGTGTGAGGACCTAAATATACCAAATCTCGAATGGTTCACATATGGTGAAGAGGAAAATGCGTAGTCAATACTTCAAAAAGATCAATACTTCAAAAGGCCATAAACGCATCTGGAAAGGTATTGGGAATATACAACCCGGCTATAAAATACCTGCGAAGTTTTTCTATTTAACATTGAACCTACCTATATAGCTTTTCGGTGGAATATTGAAACTTCCTGTATAGCTGTTTGAACAAAAATTTGCCATAGTTGCGTTTAAAAGTTAGCTATGATAACTCTTACACTCATAAAAATAATAATTTTATCAAAACAAAAAAACTATTTGCAGACTATTTTGGAGAAATAGTGTGAGGACCTAAATAAACCAAATCTTGAAAGGTTCACATTTAGCGAAGAGGAAAATGCGTAAGCAATACTTTGAAAGAGCATAAACGGAAAGGTATTGAGAATATGCAACCCGGTTTCTGTTTAATATTCAACCTACCTGTATAGCTGTTTAAACAAAATTTGATCATATGGTGAAGAAGAAAGTGAGCAATCGACACTTCAAAAGGGCATAAACCAATCTGAAAAGCTTTTGGGAATATGCAACCCAGTTATAAAGTATACCTTCGAAGTTTTACAGTGGAATATTGAACCTTCAAAAAAATCTAGCAAACTATATAGGGGAAATAGTGTAAGAACAGACTGGAGTCCCATGGGAAGAAGAAGAAGAGGAAGCCCAGAGGATCTTGGAGAGATGGAGTGGACAATACGATGGAAAGGAGACGATTACAAGACGGGGAATGGGAGAACGGACAGGAATGGAGACAGTGGTTGAGAGAAGGAAGGCAGCGATAGCTGTAGAAATATATAGTGTAAGAACTTGAATGAATCAAATGTCGAATGGTTTACATATGTGGAAGAAGAAAATGGGCAATCAATACTTCAAAAGGGCACACACTAATCTAGAAAGGTTTTAAGGGTTATAAAATGTACCTTCGAAGTTTGTCGGTGGAATATTGAACCATCCTTTATAGCTGTTTGAACAAAAATGTGATCACATGGTATTTAAAAGTAAGCGAGAATAACTCTTACATTCATAAAGATAATAGTTTTATCAAAACATAAAGAAACAACTTACAAACTATTTTAGAGAATTCGTGTGAAAACCTAAATAAATCAAATCTCGATTGGTTCACATATGGGGAAGAAGAAAATGGGCAATCAGTACTTCAAAAGGGCACACACTAATCTGGAAAGATTTTGAGAATGAACTATCGTATTATAAAATGTACCTTCGAAATTTGTCGGTGGAATATTGAACCTTCTTGTACGGCTGTTACCTGTAGATAAAAATAACACTTTTATCAAAACCAACTAGCAAACTATTTTGGGGAAATGGTGTAAGGGATTGAATAAACCATATTTCAAATGGTTCGTATATGGTGAAGAGCAAAACGGGTATCCAATACTTCAAACGGGTACAAACGAATTTGGAAAGAAAATAGGACTATTCTATTGGGCTACAAAATGTACCTGCAAAGTTTGTTGGTGGAATATTGAACTATCCTGTATAGCTGTTTATATAAATAATTTGTATTAAATAATTTGGAGAAACTGTTGTAAAGACTTTAATGAAGAATCTATATCTGGCGAAGAGGAACATTATTAATCAAAACTTCAAAACGTACAGAATCCGGAAGGGGTTTAAAAATGCAGAATTGACGAATAAAATGTATTTTAGTAGTTCAGCCGTAGAATATTGAACCATCCTATATAGTTGCTGATAATAAAGGATTTAGAAGTTTTTCATAATAAAGATACAACTTGTGAAGATAATAAATATACCACGAAGAATTAGCAAAATACTTTAAAGGAAAATATGTAAAGATTTGAATAACCCAGAGTTCACATCTGGTGAGGAGGACGATTGTAAATCAAGGCACAGGCGGATTGGAACATTTTAATATGTTTTGTGGTTGTGATTGAAGAATCTGTAGCAAAACCCAATTTAGATATAAGAACACTAAAACCTTCCGAGACAAGCCCAACAATGGAAGTGACTATTCAACAATCGGCAAACAATATGAAACAATGCTTTGAAATTTTATATAAATTAGTTTAATTTTTTCCCAATGAGGTTGGTTTGAAGATCATCTGGTGGCCACAATTTTTTTCGCCGCAGCTTTTCTTTTCCCAATTCTATTTTTGGTTAAAACGTCGCGATAATACCTTTAATTCAATTGCAAATGTTTTATTCAGATCAAGATGAACATTCTGGAAGGTCTTCCAGAAGTGCAGCCAAAGTACAAAATATCTCCATCAACTTACCCATGCCATCCAGTAGTCGCCATAGATTTGCGCCTGGACATCGTCACGCAGATTTTTGATTAACATATTGGGACGGTAACGAAATTACGATCACAACACGAAAACGACACAGGACGTGTACAAAACGATGACACGAACAAAAATGGAGTCTTTCCAGCAAGCCCGCTAAATTAAACGTTATTTCCCCTCCCATTTTTAAGTCCTTGCGCAAAATCAAAACGGAAACAGGGAATTCTGCTGTAGAAAATGTCAAAATAAAGTACGAATTCAAAAGAGGGGTTTTGGAGCGAAAGAGAATTGGAATATCAAGCAAGTTTTTCTTCAGGGATGTTAGCATATCTTCACAGATATTTAGAGCTGTGAAATTAATTAAAGGTACAAACATAATGAACACGTAACGTAATTTACTTCAGCTAACTTCTTATTTCTGTTGAGGTTAGGTTAGGTATCAAAATCGCATCAGTGATTCTGCTTTCTTTTATTACAGAAAATTGAAGAATTGGAGCTTTAATTTAAGTACTTTTCATCTCGGCAAACATTTCTTTACAGAACCAATTTTGCTATCCTTCGCAGTTTTAGGTTATGATTATCCTAACAGAGATGAGACGTACGTTTATCCAATATGAATGGAATTAAGGCTAACGTGCTGCCTGTTATTGTAATACGCATACGTTACGAGATTTTCAGAATTTATACTTGGCTTTCAAATATAATTGTGAATATGGATACAAACTTCTGCTCCGGATGAATTTTTGCAAGCAAAGGGAAAGTAATCCGATATAAAAGTATATGTAGAAGGTATAGATGCAACAGTTGCCAGGGAGTGGGGATTATGCAATAAACACGTATTTTAGACATGCCAATGGCTTAACCAGGGTTTCTTCATGCTTTAGTTATCCTCCTTGTGTTAATGTGGTACTAATAAAATAAAGTAAACCTTGTAAATATCTGTTTTATAGTTGGACTAGCTAAATATACAGGATGTGTTGAGGATTTACCACACATGCTTGATGTAAGATATCGCGAAGCAAATTTACGAAGCCTGAATAGGAAAAGTTCGAATCCCAAAATCCATACCTTAACTACAGGCATACACAGACTGTCTCTAAATTAAGTATATACCGTAGATAGATCATGCAAAATTAAGACTGTTCCTAATAAACTCGAATTCCTAACCTCACTGTTTTTGAAATGCAGGCGGATAAATTATTTTACAAATTTGATTTATTCTTCATATTTTTTAGATGTAAATTTGTGGGTGACTTTTACTAGTAAGGATCTAATATTGTACAAGTTTTTGTCGCAATGTACACAAGGCATGGATCGGCTCCCCTTTTCAAAGTTATTAATCGGGCATTATACATACTGTCCGGGTACCGTGCATACTGCGCGGATACACTATATATATATATATATATATATATATATATATATATATATATAAGGACAGGAGATATTGGACAGAGTAGTAAAATGTTTTAATTTGTTATTGACTGGACGTTATAGATAACGTTTCACAATCTCCGGCAATGTGAGTGCGTATTAAACAGTTTTTAGTATGTATAGTGCAATTTAATCACTTTGTCCATAACATATACAAGTTTAAGAGAGTGAAGTGTTGCTTTCCTCAATCTCCCGCCAAAAATTGAAACAATTTCTTGCTTTCTAAAATTTTAAACATTATTTTAAACAGAATTGATTTTATTTTTAATCACTGTGAATAAAAGTGTGGCTTTCCTCAAATTCCCGCCAAAAATTAGAACAATATTAACTTACTTTCTAAAGTTTTTAATATTCTTATAAAGAGATTTTGTATTATTGCTAAGCGCTCTGTATAAAAGTGTTGCTTGCTTTCCTCAAATTCCCGCCAATTCCCCAAACTCCCGCCAAAAATTAGAACAATATTAACTTACTTTCTAAAGTTTTTAATATTCTTATAAAGAGATATTTTATTATTGCTAAGCGCTCTGTATAAAAGTGTTGCTTTCCTCAAATTCCCGCCAATTCCCCAAACTCCCGCCAAAAATTAAAACAATATTAACCTACTTTCTAAAGTTTTTAATAATCTTATAAAGTGATTTTGTATTATTGCTAAGCGCTCTGTATAAAAGTGTTGCTTTCCTCAAATCCCGCCAATTCCCCAAACTCCCGCCAAAAATTAGAACAATATTAACTTACTTTCTAAAGTTTTTAATATTCTTATAAAGAGTTTTTGTATTATTGCTAAGCGCTCTGTATAAAAGTGTTGCTTTCCTCAAATTCCCGCCAATTCCCCAAACTCCCGCCAAAAATTAAAACAATATTAACCTACTTTCTAAAGTTTTTAATATTCTTATAAAGAGATTTTGTATTATTGCTAAGTGCTCTGTATAAAAGTGTTGCTTTCCTCAAATTCCCGCCAATTCCCCAAACTCCCGCCAAAAATTAGAACAATATTAACTTACTTTATAAAGTTTTTAATATTCTTATAATGAGATTTTGTATTATTGCTAAGCGCTCTGTATAAAAGTGTTGCTTTGCTCAAATTCCCGCCAATTCCCCAAACTACCGTCAAAAATTAGAACAATATTAACTTACTTTCTAAAATTTTTAATATTCTTACAAAGAGATTTTGTATTATTGCTAAGCGCTCTGTATAAAAGTGTTGCTTTCCTCAAATTCCCGCCAATTCCCCAAACTCCCGCCAAAAATTGAAACAATATTAACTTACTTTCTAAAGTTTTTAATATTCTTATAAAGAGTTTTTGTATTATTGCTAAGCGCTCTGTATAAAAGTGTTGCTTTCCTCAAATTCCCGCCAATTCCCCAAACTCCCGCCAAAAATTAGAACAATATTAACTTAC